>WOXC01008517.1:0-125599 GCA_011680675.1 Gymnobelideus leadbeateri
ATTTGATCCTAGAAGCAATAGAAAGGTCAGTAAAGGTATTTGAGCAGAGGAGTAATATGGGCAGAACTATGCTTAGAAATATTATTGTGGGAGCTGTATGAAAAATAGATTGGAGAGGGAAGAGATTGGAAATAGGAAGATTAATTGTAAAATTCTTTTAAATAGTTCAAGAAAAGAAATCACCAAAAATCTGGAAAGATACAACAATAGTATAAACAGAGAGAAGAGATTTAAGAGATACTATGATAGTAGAACTGCCCTAAGCAACTGATCAGATGTATGGCATGAAGGAGAGGAAAGTATCATATCACATTCCAAGATTCTAAACTTTTGTGAATGGAAAGAAAATTTTGCAAGCCAGAGAATTAGAGATGCTTGAGAAGAGGCAGATTTGGCAGAGAAAATGGTGAATTCAGTTTTGGACAAGGATTTAATTTTGGTCATGTTGAGTTTGAGGTGTCTAGCAGGCAACTGGAGATGATAGGACTGAAATTAGGGGAGAGACTAAAGACAGATAAATTTTGGAGTTATATATGTAGATATGATCCTTGAACCTTTGGGAGCTGAGGAGCTCACCAGGAAACAGTAATTGAGAGAGATAGGAAAAAAAAAGCTTCTCTGCCTGGACATTCATGTTAGTAGGCAGGCAAAAGATAATGAACTAGCAAAGAAAAATTCAAACATATAGGAAAAAAAATCAGACTAGAATAGAATAATCATAGAAGATGAGTGAGGAAAATATTACCAGGAAGAAACAATGATCAATAGAGTCTATTGCTGTAGAAAGATAAAGGACCATGAATAAAAGACCTTAACTTACCTGATTTAGCAAATGGGAGGTGAAATTGGCTGTCATGCTCATCCCAAGTTAAGATAACAACAGTTTCTTTCTTTAAATATATATATATATATAAATTTTTTTTTTGTACTGCCTAAAATTTCCCCTATCTCTCTTCCTTTCCCCTCTCCCAGAGACCCATTCCATATAACAAGGAACATTTTAGAGAGGACAGTTTCAATATAGTCATGAGGTCAGAAGCCAAATTATAAGTGATTTAAAAAAGAAATGAAAGGTGAGGAAATCCCGTCATTGTGTTTAGCTTCTGTTTTCTAGGAGGAGCAATGTAGTATAATTAGTTTGCAGAGCTAGCAGGGAACCAAGATGTCTCCTTCCATCTTATAATAACTGAAATCTCATCATGAAATTGTAATTCCTCTGGTTTAAGTTTTCCCCCATTAAGATGAGGAAAGATAAACCTTATTAGTGAATCTGTTAATCAGAATTGGTTGTCAATAAATGTTTTTTGAACAAAATTGAATTTCCAGCATGGCATGAATAATTAATCAGTTAGATCTTTTCTTTCATGTAGGTTTTTATAGGAGAAGGGATTTGGCATGGAAGGAGAAATTCAAAATGCAAAGGTTGGAGGAATCCCTGGAATGAAATTCTGAAGATCCAATGGGAAGTTATCTAGTTGAGGATAAAAAGAAAAAAAATGTGTATAAAAAAGTAATGTTCTGAAAATTCTCTAGTGAGATCAAATCTTTGGAATAACATGTGAAACACATGAAAGTGAGGGCTTATAACTGATTATAAATGGAAAGATTTGGCATAGCACGAACAGAAGTGTGTGGTAAGTGCCAAATGCTACACACAAGATTTTTAACCTTGACAAAGACACAAAAGGTCACTATTTTGTCATGGAAGGAATGATAATGAGTGATGCTGAATTTCCTTTTTACTTCTATTTTCTCTACCAAGGAGAACTGTAGCAAAGGATTCACTTCTTGCTATAGGTGTCATGCTCATCCCAAGTTAAGACAACAAGCAATTATTAAATACCTACTAGCTGTAAAGCACTGTCATCTGTTTCTACTCTTCTCTGACAATTAACACTATGGTAAACCATATACTTTATGTTTTTATAGTGAAAAATGATATCTTAAGTTTGGAGTGATTTCTGTTTAGGAGTAGGTTGGACTGAGTGACCTCTAGCATCTCTTCCAATTCTAATACTCTATAAAACTGAAAGACTGATGAAAGAAGAGCTGATAGAACATAGGCAAGAAGCCTCTTTTTTGTCAGAATCTCTGCCAGACATATTTCATAGCTTCAGCATGTTTGGTAGAATTTTGAGGAATATTTTGCCATTTCTATGCAGCCTTAAGTTGAAAGGACTGAAGGTCGCTCTTCAAACAAAAATGCCCATTTGTTCTATGCAGGTCATGTATCAGTACTCTCTCTCTCTCTCTCTCTCTCTCTCTCTCTCTCTCTCTCTCTCTCTCTCCACACACACATATATATGCATACATATATGTATATATATATGTATGTAATTATTTTTTCTTTTTGGAGGGCAATTGGGGTTAAGTGACTTGCCCAAAGTCACGTTGCTAGTTTCTGTGTCAAGTGTCTGAGGCCAAATTTGAACTCAGATCCTCCTGACTCCAGGGCTGGTGCTCTATTCACTGCGCCACCTAGCCACTCTGGTACTCTATATTTTCAGAGTGGAAAGGATACTGAATTAGTCAGGAGACTTGTGTTCTAGTGCATATTTTACCATCAACCAGTCTTGTTACCTTGAGTATGTCATTTCATTTTTTGTCTCTTGCTTTATCTTAAAAATAAGGATGATGATTTCTGTCTACTTCATAATGTTGTTGTAAGGTCTAACTGTTGTTCATGAAAGAAATTTGGAAACTATAAATTGCTCTATAAATGTAAAGTTATCATCAAAGCTATATTTCATATGTGTTTTCAGGCTTTTGCACAAATACCTGATCATGTCATTCCTCATTACTCCCTGCCATAGGTTCTGTATTCATATTAAGTCAGGTCAACCATTATTAATCACTTACAATGTTATCTGTTGTAATTCACTTTTCATCCATTTCTGAAATCAGCATTCAACCTCATTTTGAAAATATTCCTTAAAACCCTGTTCCTCTATGAGGCCACCCCTGATAAGCCTAAAAACCTCTGAAAGTCCTTCTTCCTAAGGATCACATGCCTCTCCACATCAATTGACTAAGTCCCCTTTCTATACACACCACTAGTTCAGATCCTCATGATCTCCTATCAGAACCATCAAAGTGTCCTCCTAATTGGGCTCCCTTCCTTAAATCCCTCCCCATTCCTATCTATTTTCCACTCAACTGCCAAGGTGATTTTTTTTTCTAAAACTGACCATTTCACCATGCCCTTGCTCAAGGAGTTTCAGTCATTCTCTATTACCTCTAGGATCAAATATAAACTCCCCTATTTGGCATCAATAGCTCTTCATAATTTAATTCCTTTCTACCTTTTGATTCTTCTTATACCTTACTCCACTTCATGTGCTCTATGATCTAGCAGCACACTCACATTCTTGCAGTTCCCCTCACATGATATACCATCTATCATTTCTGTGTCTTTGTTGTTCTGTCACAGTCATCTCTACTTCTTAATTTCTCTTGATTCCTTCCAACTTCAGTTCAAAATTTATCTTTTGCTGAATGACTTTTTTAGTGTCCCTAGCCTCCAATGGCTT
Source organism: Gymnobelideus leadbeateri (assembly GCA_011680675.1). Lineage (NCBI taxonomy): Eukaryota > Metazoa > Chordata > Mammalia > Diprotodontia > Petauridae > Gymnobelideus > Gymnobelideus leadbeateri. Next base: position 3,531 of record WOXC01008517.1, read on the forward strand.
TCTCTTTCATATTGTTGTTGTTCAGACATTTCATGAGTGACTATTCATCACTCTTTATGACTCCATGAACCAAAACAAGGCTCTTCTATACACTGTTTTCCAAAGGCTGTCCAAGTTCATGTTCTTTGCTTCTATGACACTACCTATTCATTCATCTGTTTTTCCTTTGGTCTTCAATTTTTCCCAATATAAGGATCTTTTCCAATGAGTCCTGTCTTCTCATTATGTGGCCAAAGTATTTAAGCTTCAACTTCAGTATTTGATCTTCTAGTGAATAGTTGGAATGAATTTCTTTTTTATTTTCTTTTAGAGAATTTTTTATAATATTTTATTTTCCCCAATTGTATATCAACAATTTTTGTCATTCTTTTTTGCAAGATTTTGAGTTTCATATTTTCTCCCTCCCTTCCCCTCTTCCTATAATCATAATTTGATAGAGATTTTATATATACAATTACATAAAACTTATTTCCATATTAGCCACAGTTATGAAAGAAGAAAGTGATCAAAAGGGAAAAAAATGAAAAATAAAACCAGTGAAAACAGTGTTTTTATCTGCGTTCAGAGTCTATCAGTTCTATGTGTAGATGTGGATAGCTGCTGTAGGTGCTATGAATATCATATTGGTGCTACAGTATCTATCTTGGATCACTGTGTTGCTGAGAAGAGCTAAGTCTATTATAGTTGATCATCACACTATATTTTGTACAATGCTCATTTCACTTTGCATTAGTTCATACAAGTCTTTCCAGATTTTTCTGAAATTGGCCTACTCATTATTTCTTGTTGTATAATAATATTCTATTACATTAATATACCAAAACTTGTTGTGCCATTCCCTACTTTATGAAATCTACTCAGTTTCTGATATTTTGCCACTGAAAAAAGGGATGCTATAAATATTTTTGCGCATGTAGGTCTTTCCCCCTTTTTAATGATCTCTTTGGGATCAGACCTAGTAGTGGTATTGTTGGATCAAAGGGCATACACAGTTTAGTTGCCCTTTGGGCATAATTCCAAATTACTCTCCAGAATGGTTGGATCATTCCACAACTTAAATTAATTTCTTTAAGTATTAACTGATTTGATTTCCTTACTATCTCAAAAGTCTTTGCCAGAAAACATAAAATAATCAGACTATCTGAAAGCTACAAGGAAAAAAAAGAATCTTGATACAACACAAGAAATAATTATAGAAAATTGTCTTGTTATGTTAGAATAAGAGGGGAAAGTAGAAATAGAAAAAATACCTCTAAGAGATTTGAAAACCTACAGGAATATCATAGCTAAATTTTGAAACCCCCAGCTCAAGGAGAAAATATTACAAGAAACAAGAAAAAATAATTCAAATATGGCCGAGCCACAGTTAGAATTGCACAAGACCTAGCAACAGCTACATCAAAAGACTGCAGGTCTTGGAATTCTATATATCAAAGAGCAAAAGAACTGGGGTTGTGGGCAAAGATACCACACTCGGTAAAATTAAGCATAATCCTGAATGAAAAATGGACATTCTTAGAATTGCAAGACTCAGGATTTTATTGCAAAAAGATTTGAATTTAATAAAAAATTTGGCATACAGGATCCAAGAAAAATAAAAGGTAAACATCAAAGACTAATTACAAGGGGACTCAATATGGACAGTCTATTTATATTTTTATACAGGGAAATATAAACAGTTTTTCCAAAATTCTAATTAATAATTGGATAGTTTGAAAGAAAGATCAGGGTAGAGCTGGGTGTGATGTGATTCTAAAAAGTAATACTATCTAGAAATAGGTAAAAAAGTAATTAATAAGAAGATGAGGGAATAGGATAAGGGGGAGGGGTATAGAAGAGTCTTGGATATAGGAATGGGATAATGAGGGAATAACATTCATATTGGATATGTGTGTACATATATTTATATATAATATACACATATTATATATGTGTATATATATCCACACTTAATTTTAGCCTTCTTGGGCGGTGGAGAAGGGGGGAAAATAATAAAGGGATAAGAAAGGACTGTTAGGATGGGGGAAAGGATAAGGAAGGTATCTTGAAATAAGATGGTAAGAGAATAGGGTAAGGGGATGTAGAAAGGTGCCTAGATTAACAGGAATGGGATAAAGAGGAAATGACATATATATTTGGAGGGCTATAAAACTCTTTCAAATTCAGATAGAAACAAGATGGTAAGGGGAAAGGGTCGGGGAGAGAAAGGGGGAATAAGTTAAGGAATAGATAGACAAGGTAGCGGGTGGAAGTAAAGTAGAGGAGTCAGGGGGGATAGGAAATAAGACATACACACAAGCATAAAGATCAGGAGTAGAATTTATTAGGAAAAAAACCAGGATTAGTAATTATGATCTGAGACAAAACTGAAATAGTTTTATTCAAAAAAGAAAAATAGAGAAACTACACTATATGTCAACCATATTAACCAATATTGTTTTAGACTATTTAAAATAACTAAGTATAAGGTGTATTGCTGTGGTGTAGGAAATGATGAGTTAGTTGACTTAGAAAAATATGAAAAGACTTGGACATTTGAAGGAAGACATTATCTACCCTCAGAGAAACAGAAGACAAGTAATTATATATGGTCTTACATAGATGAATATGAATGTAAAGGTCTATATAAGAGTATGATTAAAGACATCTAAGCATATGTATATGTATGTATGTGTAAATGTATATATAGTCTACATATGCACAATACAGATTTGTATACATGTATGTACATGCATATATGTGTATCCATATATGTTTGTGTGTCTGTATGTATACATACACATGTGCACGTATGTCTGTATGTATACACATATATGCTTTTGCGTGTCTGTATGTATACATACACATACACATATGGAGAGATGCACATATATGTGTGTATATATATACATATATATATATTGCATGTATGTGTGTGTGTATAAACACACTCACATAATGTCTCCATGCTTAATTATAGCCTTCTTGGGGGAAGGCAGCGAAGAAGGGAAAAGGGGGGAAAAGAAGAAAAGGGGGAGAACAAAACAAAAAGTGCAATAGCAGAGAAGAAACTTACAAAGAAATAAAGAAGAGATAGCTTTGAACACATTGTATAATATTTATTATATTAGCTTTCTTGAAATGGAAATTTATTGCTATATATTTTGAATAAAATATATAGCAATAAATAAAGAAATAAAGAAGAGATAGCTTTGAACACATTGTATAATATTTATTATATTAGCTTTCTTGAAATGGAAATTTATTGCTATATATTTTGAATCCTCTCTTACATTCTGCTGCACACATGGCAATGATTTTTTCTTTTTTTCTTTTGTATTTAAGTTTTATCATTTAAGTTTGTTTCTTTTTCTTTTCTTCTTGTAGACTTAAATTTTAGTATTTTAGTTTAAAATAAATTAATAAAAAAGTCATCTCTAGCACCACAATTCAAAAGTGTTGATTCTGTGATGCTCAGCTTTCCTTATAGTTTAAGTCTCAGATATACACTGCTCCCGGAAAAACAAAAAAAAAGAACACAACATAGTTTTGACTAGGTGGACCTTTGTCAGCAAGGTGATGCCATTTTCTTAGTATGGTGTCCAGCACTGCCATAGCTTTCCTTACAAGGAGCAAGTGTTTTATTTTTAATTTTATGGTTAAAGTTGCCATCTGAAGCCATTTTTGAGCCCCAAAATGTAAAAGGTGACATTGCTTCCATGTCTTCTCCATTTGCCAGGATGTGATGTCACCAGTTGTCATGATCTTAGTTTTTTTTTTTTTATGTTAAGCTTCAAGTCAGCTTTTATTCTTTCCTCTTTCACCCCCATCAAAGAGGCTTCTTAATTCTTCTTCATTTTCTGTCATCAGATTTGTATTGTCTGCATATTGAAGATTGTTGATATTTCTGCTGGCAACCTGTGTTCCGTCTTTTAATTCATTTAGTCTGGCATTTTACATGATGTACTCTACAGTAATAAGTCATACTCCTTTTCCAGTCTTAAAACAAGTGGTTGTTCCATGTTTGGTTCTGACTGTTGCTTCTTGACCCACATGCAGTTTCCTCAGGAAACAAGTAAGATGATCTAGTACTCCCATCTCTTTGAGGACTTGCCACATTTTGTTATGATTCACATAGTCAAACACTTAAATGAAGTAAATGAAGAGGAAGTAGTTATTTTTCTTGAACTTTCTGTGCTTTCTCCATAATCCAGTGAGTGTTGGCAATTTTGTCTCTAGTTCTTCTGCCTCTTCAAAAACCAACCTCCTCTTCTGGTAATTCTCACTTCACATATTGTTGAAAGCTAACTTGTGGAATCTTAAGCGTAACCTTGCTGGCATGTAAAATGAGCACAATCATTCAGTAATCTGAACATTCTTTGGCATTGTCCTTCTTCAGGATTGGGATGTAAAAGGATCTTTTCCAATCCATTGTTCATTGTTGAGTCTTCCAAATTTGTTGATATATTGAATGGAGCACTTCAACAGCATATCTTTTAGGGTTTTAAACAGCTTCACTGAAATTCCATCCACTCCACTAGTCTTACTGTTAACAATGCTTCCTGAAGCCCACTTGATTTCATTCTCCATGATTTCTGTCTGTAGATTGGTAATCACACCATTGAGTTTATTGGTGATGTTAAGACCTTTTTTGTGTAGGTCTTCTGTAAATTCTTGCCATCTCTTAATCCCTTCTACTTCTAAGTCCCTGCCATTTTTGTCTTTTATCAAACCAATTTTTGCATGAATCATTCCCTTGATATCTCTAATTTTCTTGAAGACATCTCTTGTGTTCCCATTCTTTTGGGTTTTTTTTTTGTTACTTTTCATTACTCATTTAAGAAAAATTTATCTCGGGTGGCTAGGTGGTGCAGTGGGTAAGAGCGCTGGCCTCGGAGTTGGGATGACCCGAGATTGAATCCGGCCTCAGAAAATGAGCACCCACACACAAATAATGAGTAGCTGTGTAACCTTGAGCAAGTTACTTAACCCCAATTGCTTAAAAAAGAAAAAAAAGAAAATTTTATCTCTCCTTGCTATTTCAAATTACTTTCCATCTATTCACTATATATCTTTTTTTTTTTTTAAGCAATTGGGGTTAAGTAACTTGCTCAAGGTTACACGGCTAGTCATTATTTGTGTGTGGGTGCTCATTTTCTGAGGCCGGATTCGATCTCGAGTCTTCCCAACTCCGAGGCCGGCGCTCTTACTCATTGTGCCACCTAGCCGCCCCCACTATATATCTTTTATGTGCTTAGTTATTCACAAGTTGTCTCCCCCATTAGAATCTAGGTGACGTAAAGACAAATATGTTTCTTTTTTCATCTCTGCCCATTAGTACAGTGTCCGACACCTGCTAAGCTCTTAATAAATGCTTATTGACTGACTGTCATGCCACAATTAGGACTCAGTTTTATGCTTGGAGTAGTGTTGTCTTTTTCTTTTCTTTACTCCATACTCTTAATCATTGTAGAAAATTTAGGGCATTTTATAGCTATGTTGTTCTCTGTCCCTTCCCTCCACTTAGGGAAGGAAGGGAGGTAAGAGTACATCGACTTTTATGAGTGATATTATCTCTGACTTTCCAATGCCTAGTATATTGCACTATGGATTACACCATGCTCTTTCCCATCTCTGTGACTATTGATGCTGCATGTTAGATTAGGAGATTCTTTTAGGTCCAGTCTAGGGATTGCAGAGGTTCTATTTCTCATCTCAAAAGCATCAACTTCAGGGGTAGTTCTGAAAAATTCATTAGGGGAATAATGCTAGGCCCATCATTTGTGCTGCCCCACAGGCCTTCTGGTAAATAATGACCTATGGATTGGAGCTGTAATGGCCAAGTGCAATATTAAATTCACTTTTTGCCTCTTCCTAGTCTGGTTGGTGAATTTTGATTTATTAAATTTTACATTCAGGAACCAATTTTCTTTTTGATAAATTTGTGCCCCTGGGTGGTATAATACAGTTCACTGCATTAGGGACTTTCAGGTGGTTCCTCTACAGGCAAATGATCAGGAAAGCAGATAGAGTCTGTCACCCCTTATGTAGACTATTTCCTTTCCTTGGGGCCTGGACTCCAGAACATGTTTGCATCTCCTTACTACCCTCGAATGCTGGCTGTAAAAATAGATATGGGAAAGTTACAGAACTTTGTAAGTTTTTACCACATCCTTATCTGGATTGCCAACTTGAGACCTGGATGAAAAAATACTACTTTACCATACCTATACGATAAAACTTCTGGTGAACTGGAACCCTTTGGGAAAGAGTTCTTCTAGATTGATATACTTCCCAGATATCTGAGAGTTTATCTCCGTATCTTCCCAACTCAAAAAACCCACTATTTTGAATGAAAATTTCTTTAAAAATGTGTGATATTTCTTGTACTATGTTCTGTGACTTAGAATAATGATCTTTTTTTTTTTTTTTTGGAGGGGGAGGCAGGGAAATTGGGGTTAAGTGACTTGACCAAGTTTTGTGTCAAGTGTCTGAGACCAGATTTGAACTCAGGTCCTCCTGATTCCAGGGCCAGTGCTCTATTCACTGCACTACCTAGCCACCCCTAGAATAATGATTCTTATTCCTTTTTGCTTCATAGACACTTTTGAAGTCAGATGAAGTCTATGAAGCACTTCTAAGAATAATGTTTTTAAGTGCATAAGTTAAAATACATAGGATTATAATGGAAGCAGATTTTATGGAAATCATTATTGACATATTTTAAATTAAGATAAAGAAACCTAGATTAGAACCCTAATAATAGAACTCTGACTTAGAAAAGCCCTGAAAATTTCAAAGAGTTGCCTAGTTGAGATTACAGAGCTAGGTTATATCAGACAGGGTTTGAACCCAAGTCTTCCTGACTCCAGGTGCAACAACTTATCGACTATTTTGTTTTCTCTCACATTGTACACTGAACACATTTAAACATTTTCTTGTTGATGTTTTGTTGTCATTCAGTGGTGCCCAACTCTTTGTGATGCTATTTGTTTTTTTCTTGGCAAAGATACTAGAGTGGTTTGCCATTTCCTTCTTCATATCATTTTACAGATGAAGAAACTGAGGCACACAGGGTCAAATGACTTGCCCAGGGTCACACAACTGGTAAGTGTCCAAGGCTAGATTTGAACTCAGTTCCTCTTTGACTACAGGCCCTGTGCTCTCTATCCACTGCACCACTTAACTGCCCCCATCTTGTGGATACAAGATCAGAGTTTTGAACATTAATTATCAAAATGTCTACTCTAATGCAGTTGAGCTCTGAAGATCTTTCCAGGTATTTAGCTACTTGTCCCTTCACTAAATGACCTCTATCTATTGTGCTGTGAGGTTTTGTCTTATATTTTTTATAGTTATTCCCTGTCCCCCCGTTTTTGCTATTATGGTTAGCTATAAATTTTTTTTTGAATACTCATACTGGGACACTTTTTAGCAACTGATAAAATATATATAAAAAATATATAAAGCTGATAGCTTTCCAACAAAGGTCATTTAAGACTTGCTTCCATGAGTAAAACAAAGAAACTTTTGGACATATACTTTGGTTGCTCAAAGCATCCCTTCCCCCTCTGTGTGTGTTTATTTCCTCAATCAGTTATAGGTGAAGAAATCAAATTGCTGATTTCCAGATAAAATGTTATTGTATTGTGATTGTGTGGGTGTATGAGTGTGAACTCACATTTATTAATGACTTTGGTATCTATCTGCATCTTCTTATAAAATGCACTCAAATGCTTCAAGGTAGTCAGTTATGAATTAATTGGAACCATTGTCCTTCAAGGATTTGGGTTTGGTCTTTAAATGAAATACTTATTGCCTTCTTCCAAGGAGGGTGACTTTAGTTCAGTTAAATATAAAACTCTAAGCGATCCTTACAGGGCCAGTCTTTGTCAGAAGCTGGAGCACAGCAAGCTTTAGGGTAGAACATGCTTATAGGGGAGGGTATTGTGTCACTCTTTGAGAAAGAAACCATAACACTATTCCTCATGACACTATGTGTTTTAGCTATGTGGTGAGGTGACCCTCATCTGATCCCTTCAAAAAGAACCAGCTTATACTGACCACATCAAGAAGGCTCCACAAGCTCCTTATGCTGGTAAGGCCCTGAATATAGGATGCTTGTTGGCATAAGATATGTGCTTAAATCCTGTTACAGACACTTGATTTCTCTCTGCCTCAGTTTCCTCATCTGTAAGATAGGGATAATATAATATTCCTCACAGAATTGTTGTGAGGATCGAGTAATACAATGTATGTATTGTACCCTGCAAGCCTTAAAGTGCTATTATAAATGCTATTATTAGTTGGGAATGAAACTACAGACTTCTGGAAGTTGTTCAGTCATTGGGTTAAGGAACTAATTGCCTCACCAACAGAGGTTCAATGAATATGGTATCATGGGAGTTATTCATTTTAGAAGGTATCACCACCAGAATGAGCTGAACCATGAGAGAAAAAATGTTTGCCAGAGTGGATCACATGAGCAGGTGCCTGCCAATAGGGTGAACCTGTTTAAGGTAGGTTCTCCTATATGAGTACCTTTGGGAAACTTTAGTTCCCTCAGAAAGGAATATGAGAGATGAAGCAGGTTGTAATAGTAAGTTAAACTATTAATAGTATTTTCAGAGTCTTTTTTTAATTGACAAGGGTTTGTGACCTAAGCTCTGACTACAACCAGAGAGATATTTTCCCTACTTAGATGAAACCAGAGGTCTGGCACGTAGTCCCTTTTTTACTCTGTTTAATTTTGTGATATTGGACATATAACATCTTCACTTTCTTTTCCTATATAAAGAAAGGTTAACATGTGAAGTACATATGAAAAAGGAATGTGTGGTACAATTTAGAATGGAGGCATAAAATTAATTAATGCCATGGAAGTAAAAGTGCTATGGTATAGTGGATATTAGAAATCAGAGGGCTATAATAAATGAACTAACATAGAGGACAGTACAGGTAATTGAGGTGATAAATGGGAGCTGAAACTTTGCACAAAGGGGAAGTGGAAAAAGAAAAAAAGTGGCTCAAAAAGAAAGTAAAGAAGGGCATTGAATAGAAGTATTTATAAATTTCTTTAGTCAATGTTGAGTTTGGGGAAATGTGATGGCTTTCAAGGAGGAATAAGAATATGTCCTTTGAAGGAAATGAATGTTAAATTGGAAAACATAACAGTGATTCTCAAACATAAAGTAAATATACTATCTACAGCACATAAAGAATGTTTCATTTTATATGATGCCCTTGTGAAATCTTTTAAATAAAAAAAAATCTGTGTGGATAAATTAGAAAATATGTGAGAACACTTTTTGTTCTTCAGAGAAAAGATGTTACATGAATCCAAAGTATCATTGTTTTTAATACCTGTATTTTAGCCATGGCCAGACTATTTCAACTCCTTATGGACTGAGTGATCATCCTGTCATGCTTGGTTTCATTTTCTGGGACTTGTTTGCCAGATTTTGCATATTCTATTTTGGACATTCAAGTACTGGTTAATCATTCTCTAGAGGATGCCTCCTGGGTTAAAACTGTCCCATAGAAGGAGAATTCCTCTTATGGGTAACCAGACAGTGGGATGTTGAATTTTTTAGGGATGTTAGAAAAGGAAGACAGAAGAAATTTGAGGGCATTTATGGGTTATCTTTGCTCTCTTTGCTGCTCATTAAGGGAATATGCACAGGGGAAAAAAGTACTAGCTGGGAAGTAAGAGGACGTAGGTTCAAATTTTTCCTCTGCCATTTAATTTATTTATGATCTTGGACAAGTAACAACTCCTCTAAACCTCCGTTTCCTCATCTTTAAAATGAAGGGATTAGATTGATTGATATCATTATCTGTCCATCTATCTATCTATCTATCTATCTATCTATCTATCTATCTATCTACCTACCTATCTACATATGTATATATGTATCTACCTACCTACCTATTTATGTATGCATATATGTATGTATATATGTATGTGTATATATGTATGTATCTACTTACCTATCTATATATGTATATATGTATGTATGCATATTTCCATCTATCTATCTATCTACTTACGTATATATGTACCTATCTATCTACCTACCTATCTAGGTATGTATGCATGCATGCATGTATGTATGTATCTATCTATCTACCTACCTATCTACATATGTATGTACATATGTATCTATCTACCTACCTATCTACTTATGTATATTTGTATGTATGTATGTATGTATGTATGTATGTATGTATGTATGTATCTACCTCCCTACCTCCCTATGTATGTATGTATCTATCTAGCTATCTATTTTCAGTGGCTATGCACTGGCTAACGACATTATTGGTAGTCAATGTTTATCTTTGAAGGCAAAGTTGTAAAATCATTCCAGCTACCATTTTTAATTCTAAAATCTATGAGATCAAACCTCTGAAAATCCACTGATTCTGGTTCATATCTTTCAATCAGAAATGTGATTTTTATGAAACTGTGTTGGGATTTTATATAGACAATATTGACATCTATTTTGTTTTAACCTCAATATTTCACTAAGCAAATAAACAAGTGTAATGAATAAAACACTACAAAAGATATAACTTTCAATCCAGGCTCTATTCATAAATGGCAATGTGAACTTAAGCAAGTTATGCTAAAGAATACAGAATTTGGAATCAGAAGACTCAGGCTCATTTCTGGTTTCTGCTGTTCCCCTCTGGGTCAAGTTTCTTCATCTGGGAAATAAGGAGGTTGAGCTTGGTAACTTCTAACATTCCTTCTAATTCTGGACTGATGACAATATGATATATCTTTATAATATGTATTTCTGATGCCCAACTTTTGTGGCAAATATCCCTCAGAGGTCATAAGTGATCTTAGAAACACTATTCATCTAGTACTTTAAAATTTCAAAAGCTTTATATGCATGATCTCATTTTACTACCAGTAAATATCATACCCATTCTACAAAGGAGGAAAATAAGGACTAGTGAATTTGTGACTTGCCCAAGACCACACAACTTAAAGTGTCAAAAAGACAGAAAGCTAATTCAAGTTTTCATTACTCCAAGGCTCACACTTTTCCTGATACATCATGTTGCCTCTGAGGATCAGCATCTCTTGAAAACCTTTTAGAGACTAATTTGACAACCATGTCATAATGATTTGTTGGAAATGATTATCTTTTTTGAGGAGAAATGAATTTTGACTATACTCTTACATTATATAGTCTGATTCAGATAATTTGGGAACAATTTAATACATCCCTATGAGGGATTAAAAAAAACCCCAAACAACTAGCTCTGCATCCTAGATGCTGGTAGGTTTCTACCTCTGGTGTCTAGAGGCAACTATTTGCAACTAGTTTTATGTGAATGAATAGAAAAACCAAGGGTCTAATCAAGGCTGCTGACACAGCGGGGATGTGAGAAGAAGCAATGGGAGCAGGCACAGAGGCTCAGGGCCAAGGTGAAGAAATTAATAATCCACTTATTATTCAGAACAGCAAATGGCTGCAGGCTATTGGCAAGAAATTCAGCAATTATCTGATTAACTGCTAATGTTACACCAGGAAGCCTCTTCTACAGAGACTTTTTTTCCCCTCAAGTGACTCAGAATGGTAAGAAAACTTTATTTTATGCAGGAAGATGAGTATTATGAGTAGGTGGATAATATGGTGACCATGGTGGACTGTGGCTGCTTCCAAGTTGGAGGGAAATGGCCCTTTCTATGGTTATTTTTTATTTCTTGCTAGAAATATCTGCTCCTATATAACATCATAACTCAAATTTAATATTACCACTGAAGTTGTTTCACTTTCATTTTGAGCTTTGCTTCATAACAGAAGGACTAGGAATCTTTCTTTTCATTGGGAATGTACAAAATGACTCTAGGTTCCCACTCTTGACACCACACAATTATATGTCAAGAGATATTTCAATTTGGTTTGTAAAATAAATTCAATAGACTAACTGGCCTTTGCCATCTCTTTTAATTCTTAAGAGAAGTTTTCTGGGTTCAGAACCAAATGTTAGCAGCACCAGCTATGAGTAGTTTGTTTTGTCCCTTGCTAGAAGGCTTCCTTTGGCCATTTTATTGACCACTGAGTTTTTGGACATTTAGTAGGATATTGAATTTTATTTAATACCTACCTAATATATTCACACTATGATAGTTTTTTTTAATACACAGTTTAGATGAGACAGCATCTTTTACCTCATAGTACTTATAATCTAGTAGCCACAAACATAGAACTCTAAAACACAATATTATATTTTAATTATCTTTGGGGGGGGGTACTGAAGAGTACAGACTTATGATTTCAGTGGTATAGGGGAACTGAGGGGATGGAAATTCTACCAATGTAGTTCATCAATCCATCTATAATTTTTAAAGTTTCCTGGGACCCTGAAAGGTTAAGCTAGGGATGGGGAACTTTTGGCCTTGAGGCCACATGTGGTCTTCTAGGGCCTCAGATACCATCTTTTGACTAAGTCCAAGCTTTACAGAGCAAATCCTTTTATTAAGGGGATTCGTACTGTGAAGTTTGTATTCAGTCAAAGGGCTGCACTTGAGCATCTAGAGGGCTACATGTGACCTTGAGGCCAGCAGGTTCCCCATCCCTGGGTTAAGTGATATTCTCATGGTCATACAGCTTGTATGTAGCAGAGGCAGGGTTTGAATTCAGGCCTTGTTGATTTCTGGGGCCATTCTTTCCCAGATCCCTTCATCAAGTGGCCAGAGGACCTGGCACCAACAGGCACTTTTAGTAGGCCCACCTGGAACTTAGCCTTCCAATGTCCCAGACCTCCCATAATTAATAACTTACTAATGCAGGAGGGTCTAAGAGAAACAGAGCACAAGAAATCTTTCACCTTCCTATTTTAATCTCTATTGTTCAGTTCACTGCTGGTTCTGGATGCTCCCTGTTAGCTAGATGCTGATCTCCCATTTCCCTCTTTCAAAGCATCCAAGCATCCTAATCCACTATAATACTAGGATTTTCTTACCCTCTACCAACTTCCCAGGAATCAATGGTTGGAGACATTAATTATGCCGTATGGAAGAGCACAGATTAAACAACTACATGCAATGCCCCCAGTAAGATGATAGACCATAGGGCCTCAACAATTGTATTATCTTTCATTTCTCTCTAAGGTCTACTATTCTGTTACTATGCCCTTTGGACCACTAGGGAATGTCATATGACCTGCTGCTATTTTCTATGAACTATTGGGTTTTTCCATTTGACCTGTAGTTGAAGACTCCTCTATATATTGTTTCTCCTCATTAAAATGTCAACTCATGGAGAGAAGGGTTGGTTTAGCTTTTCTATTTATGTACTCAGTATTAACACAGTGTTGGGTACCTGGTAAACCCTTAATATTTTTTTTTCCATTTCATTCAAGGATGACCTTTTATCCATTATACCAAACTACGTCTCAGTGGATTGGAAAGGTACAAGACAAAATGTGAGGTCTAGGGAAGCAGTGGCTCATTACTGTTGGAAGATTAGTAAAGGCTTCATGAAGGAATTGGAAATTAACAGACTTTAAAAGATGAAGAGAGAACCAATAGGAAAACAGGGAGCAGAGGATGTTTCAAGAATAGAGAACAGTACAAAACACCAATGTGAGAAAGTTCAAGATATGTTTGGGGGCGGAGGGAGGACAGGAAGTGGTTTAATTAACCAGCCTTCATTGACAATGAATTCATTAACTAAACTTCTTGAGTGATAAGGTTATCTTTAAAATGTTAAAAAAGTAACTTCAGTTTTTAGCTGAAAGAATAAATTTAAATTCTCTAATTTCTAAATTGTAAGGAGAACCAGAATCATAATTAAAATTAACATCTATTATTCTATGTTTCTTTGATGGCACAGTAATCTGTTTATTATCTTTGTAATGGCACTGAAAGGCAATTTTCCTATTTTTACCTATAATGTGCCAAAGTGTTCTTATTTGATCCCTTCTACCATATAGTCTCTAGCTATAGATTGCCACCCCTCCCCTCCTGAAATCCAAAAAGGAAATTTGACCTTGCAATAGAATCCAAGCTAAACCGCATTTGCTGTAATTTTCCAGCAAGATAATTATTCAAGCTAGCATACTGCAAAGGTTAACTAAGAGAATAAAAACCTCTCTCTTTGTTACAGTTCACAAGATAGAGGTTATCAGAACATGGAAGCATTTTACAACTAAAAATAAGCATTTAAGTAATAAGTTCAAATCCAGTGCGCTAGTAATAGAACAGCCCTATTTCCAAAATGGGTTAATGGAAACTCTTTTATGAGGATATCAATTATAGTGTGGCTAAAAGTCAATTAAGAAATAATTGGAGGATAAAATAATGGATTTACCTTTTTATAAATTTCAAATCTTATTTGAAAGCTTGCTCCTGATGATTACAGCTTTGATGTATGAAAGTAATTTTATCTATATAATAGCACTCGTTAAATGCCTTAAATATAAAGTTTTAGTGGTAGCAACAAATTCCTTTCATGAATTTGCAGAACCAGCATGAAACCATAGGAAGATTTCAATTTTAAGTTAGTGTGTTCTTATATACTTTGACTACCTCATCCACTTCCTATTTCTGTCCTGTCACAAAAGATCACTTGAAAGAATTAAAGACATTTAACCTGTGGAATTAAAGACCTAGGGTTTTGGAATTCAAATGAAACATCAAAATATGACATTGGCACTCAAATGTTTGAGAGGATCTTTTATGAAAGAAGGATTAGTCTTAGGCTACTTGGCTCCAGAAGGCAAAACTAAGATTAATGCATGGAAGTTATAGAGGGGGGAGAGAGAGTAGATTTCAAACAAATATAAGAACATCTAAAGTCTAAAGTCTTCCTAAGAAAGGACCAAGTTTTCCGTTGCTAGAAAGGTCTCCTAGAAAAGGATAATCACTTTCATTCTATGGAGCAATGTTAAACTAGACCACACGTTGCTTTCCAACACTAAGAGGATGTGACTTTTATGATTGCATGATGCTTAATTAGCACTCTCTGTCTGTCTGCCCATCTGTCTGTCTGTCTCTGTCTCTCTCTCTCTTTCTCATCTTCCCCACAGCTGCCAAAGTGATTTTCCTCAAGGGTAGGTCCAGTGGCTCCTCATAATCTCCAGAATCAAAAATAAAATTGTCTGACTTTTAAATCCCTTCATAAAATGGACTCCTTCTTACCTTTCCAGTATTCTGAAATTTTACTCCCCTTTACATATTCTACAAACCAGGGACACTGTCCTCCAGCACCTAAAAGCTCCCAACTTTGGGTATTTTTTATTTGCTATCTCCCATATCTGAAATGTTTTCCCTCCTTTATTTTGTCTCATGACTTTACTAACTCACTCTCAGTATCAACTAAAGTCCCACCCTCTATAAAAAGACTTTCTTAGTCCTTTATTCTTCAATACTAGTGCTTTCCCTCTGAGATTATCTCTAGTTTACCTTTTTGTGTCTTGTATGTATGTAACTTTTTGTATATTGGCTCTTCCATTACAATGTGAACTCCTGGAGGGTAGGGCCTATTCTTTGATTTCTTTCTATCCCAAGAGTTTAGTACTGTGTCTGGAATGTAATATGTACTTAATAATGCTTGTGACTTCATTTGATTTGAAAAATCTTCAGGCTGCTGTGACCTTTTAAATAATTGGATGAATTCACAGAAGACATTTCATATCTTTCATAATTTTGTCAGGTAATTAAAATTATTGTCATTATTTATTGTGTTCAGGAGTTAAGACTGAAGCTAATTGATCTACAAAAATTTATAAAATTTATTAGTATATATTTTTTATATTCAGGGTTCAATCTTCAAAGGACCCACAATCATTGGATGTACGTCCTTCTAATAGTATATCTATATCATTCCACCAAATTTGTTTCTAATGTCTTCCCATAGTTCCCTCACTGAGGATTGCGTGATACTACACAATGTTCTGGAGGTGTCTAAGTCTTTTTTTTTTTTTTGCTTTTTGGAGGGCAATTGGGGTTAAGTGACTTGCCCAAGGTCACAAGGCTAGTTTTGTGTTAAATGTCTGAGGCTGAATTTGAACTCAGGTCTTCCTGACTCCAGGGCTAGTGCTCTATTTACTGTGCCACATAGCTGCCCCATTTTGTTTTTTTATTTACAAACTACTGTTATGAATGAGTAAATTAGCCAACTGGGCTCCCTGCAGTTACTTCAATGTCTCCCTATAGTAATCCTAAATAGAAAAATTGGTAATTGGGGAGGTACATTAACTTTAAATGAAGTTAAGCTAGGTGGTATAATGTTAGGCATAGTGTCAGGGAGACCTGAAATCAAATCCAGGCACTAGTTGTATGACCCTAGGCAAGTCACTTAACCTGTGAATGCCTCAGTTTCCTCAACTGTAAAATGGGAATAATAATAGCACCTACTTCACAGGGTTGTTGTGAGGATCAGATGAGATACTTGTAAAGGATTTAGCACAGTGCTTGGCATATAAGAGGCATTCATTTCTCTCTCCTATTAAGGTTCTAAGGTTTGAATGAAGAACTCTTATCTTTTTCTTGTTGTGGTATTTGTTGTTCAAGTGTATGATTTCAATAATGTAGAGAAGTCCTAATTCTCCATTCACTGACGTACATGGTGGCAATAATTTATGGTTTCAGAGAGTTTCCTGGGGCCTTGAGAGATTAAATAAATTGCCCACGGTCACATAGCAAATGTGCGTTAGAAGAGACACAGCCGGGGTGGCTAGGTGGCACAGTGAGTAGAGCGCTGTCCCTGGAGTCAGAAGGACCTGAGTTTGGTTCCGGCCTCAGACACTTAACACACACAAACAAAAACTTAGCCTTCCCCTTTGCCCCCAAAAATAAAAACCAAAGCAAAATAAAAACACAAAACCAAAATATATCCCACCAAGCCAAGTATTTAACTGAGAGGGAGGTGGATACATATTACTTCACTGCCAAAATTTTATAGCAAATAGTATGTTACTCCTTAGCTATACCCTCCATAGATAAAAAGGAAATGAGATAGTTCGAATTGTAAATGTCAGTAAACTGCTTGAGAATATACTTATTAAAAAGTAATTCTAGACCCTAATGCAGCCAAGAAAAGCTTCAGAGGATTGTGGCATTATCTACTCCCACAAAAGTGGATTGAATTCCAAGTATGTTCATCTTACTTATAGGTAGCTAAGTGGTTCAGCTGACAGAATCAGGAACACAGAATTCAAATCCTCCCTTGGACACTTGTTAGCTGTATCACTGAACAAGTCACACCAACCTCTCTCCGCCTCGCTTTTCCCTCTGTAAAATGCATGGATTTGATTTCTTCTGATGATGTCTCCTTCCAGTTCAAAATACACCATCCTGTGACCTCACTGATAAAACAAGGTTAATAGTCTTTACAAATCCAGATACTTATGCAGAAACCTGATGTATTTCTGATATTGAGTCCCTTAGTTAACAACTAACACTTTGACTTCATAAATGCAGCTCTTACATTGGTCCCACTAAGTTCTTTTCCTTAAAGCTCTTTTATGTTTCCTGTATTGCACTTTTTCCATTTTGGAAGGGGATCTATGCAGCTTTCTAATGACAACTGTTAGAATTTTGCTAAGTTTGTGACTTTATTACTGAACACCAGACACAGCCACTCTCAGCCCTTTTGTGAGTTTCTCTATTCTTATGGAAGGCTAAGGATGTTTTCAGTATAATTGCAGAGAAGAGAGCCCCAGGAGTTTTAGGAACTGAAAGAGTCAATATTCATTGTTAGAACTATTTATTGCTGAAGTACTCCACATTAATCACAATAATATAACTTTTAACTTTTCAATGTTTTCATATATATGTATATATATAATTTGACCCTCACACATTTTAAAAATTATAAAATAGCATTAATATGTTATATATGTAAAAGTCCTCCATAACCCACCACACCAGAAACAACTTCATGACACTCAATCACCTAAAATTTTTCTATAAAGCCAATGACTCAGATTCTCATTCCCTTTCATTCTTCAATTCTTTCCCCTACAAAGCCCCATGGTTTATATGCTCATCATACAGGCTTTGTTAATTCTTCATGGATTTCTTTGATGCGCTCTCCCTTTTTCTTTCCTCTTTGATTTCTTTTTGTACTTTCCACTTATTTCAGAATCTATATTTCTTTTTTGTAATCTGTTTTTTATTTCTCTTTGTACATTTTCCTGGAAGCCTTCAATATTCAGTTTATTTTCCTAACCTCTCTGACTTTTACTTTCATGACAAAGATTGGACTGGTAAACCCTTGTCAAGCTGAACATACATTCTAACCCCTTCTAGTGGGACACATGCCCCTGTCCCTTAATAAAGGACACATGTGACAAGTGGCTCCTGTTTGGTCTTCTGATCCCTGTGACTAAGGTAGAGTGGAGGGGCTGAAGGAAAGGTTATGCTTAGGAGGATTAGTGATTGGGCCAGAAGAACCTACATTCTCAGTAGGTTGTAAGATCTACAGAAAGGCTTTGCTTCTTTCTCTTCTGGGTCTTATTCTCTTAGAAGAAATTCAGCATCAGTTTTCCATTGGTGTCTGTCAAGGAAAGTAAAGAGGAGGATATTTCTATCTTCTCTACTTTCTCTAAATTCTATAATGGTTACAAATCAATAATAGGGCAATGAGAACACATGCTTTTCCAAGTGAGACCAAGATTAGACCTAAAGTCCTTGGATATTTCTTAAGCTTTGTATTTCTTTCCTATGGCACATGGCACTAAATAGTGATACCGAGAAATTGACTTTTTTCAGCCTCAGAAGCATTTTGTGGGTCTGAGAGTTCCTAAGTTCCTAAGTTAGGTGAGACTGCCAGGCAAAGTGCTTCCTGAAACTAGGTTTTGTGGAGTCTATTCATTTGAATGAAAAATATCATGCCGAATATGAATTAGTAGAGTAATTGTGGGCTAGAGAGAGGCTGAGAGACAGGAATTAATAGCATCCATGTCATCATTATAAGATATAAAGGTTATTCTTAATTCTCTTTTTCAATAAGGGTTTGTGGTTCATAATAACTATTTACATAACTACCACCCTAGGCCAGTACCTGAAGATAGTTTCTAAGGAGTTCTAAAGAGTTTGGGAAAGATTCCAAGAAGACATGTTCATGACTTGGCTTTTAAAGGAAGAGAAGGACCTTCAAAGATGACAGAGGGGTGGGAATAATCCATTCTAAATATAAAATACAGAAGTTGGAAACAATGCTGTTTCACTAAAACCCACAATGGGTAGGGTGGAATGTGAGATAAAAGCAGAGTGGATAGACTGAAATTATAGGGGAAAACTGAAGAACTAACAACATTAAGGAAAAAAAGGAGAAATGACATGGGTGGAATAGGAGAGGAATATAAGTCAAGTGATGGGAGCTTACTGGGGAATCTTAAGAGTTCAGGATTTTGGAGGTGGGATAGTTTTGAGTGAGGCCTAGGATGTGAGTAGCTTAGTGGTTGGGTTTAAGTAGGGTAGATGTGATAGAATTTAAGATGTTCAAGAAATATTATGTTTAAAATGCTGAGGGAGCAGCTGGGTAATATCAATAAAGTGTACACCTTCCTGAGTTCAAATTCAACCTTAGATACTTAGTAACTGTTTTTTTTAAGGATCACAACCCTGTTTGCCTCAGTTTCTTCATCTGCAAAGTGAGCTGGAGAAGGAAAAGGCAAACTGCTCCAGTGTCTTTGCTAAGAAGACCCAAAATGAGGACACAAAGAGTCAGTCAAGACTGAAGAACAAGTCATCAAAATCCTAGGAGGGTAAAAAAAAAATTCTGGGTATTTTAAATTCTGAGGATGATGGGAGAAAAAGGCTTGGTAAACAAAACTGTGAGCTTGTGTCCAAGTCACAGAATAGGTGATTAATAAGGTAGGTGGTAGATGATAGTGACAAAGATTGGAAGAGGTGGTGAAGTCGACAGTCAGATAGTAGGCACTTCAAAGGAGAGATTGTGAAGTGATAGAGGAAGAGTAATAGAGTACAGGTGACAGAAGAATAATTAAGAATATATTCTCTTTTTATCACTACATATAAACTTGTTTAGTTAAAAACATAAGGCCCCTTTCTACTCCATTTTTGGAGACTGCCCTGTAATTTAATTTGCACAGGGAACTCCTAGTGAAAAAACTTCTATCAATGTTGATCACTACCTACACTAAAACTCATAGGCATTGAGGTTAATGAATTGTGCTGTGCCACATAACCAATGTATGTCAATGTTAATACTTAAACTTAGTTCTTTCCGACTCTGAGAGCAGCTTTCTACCCACTGAGCCACACTGCTATGCATTGCTGCAAGGCTGCTCCCTAAAATACTCTAGCAGCATCATTGGTGCTATTGACCTTCATGCAATTCAGATGCTCACTGTAGCCCCAAAAGTCAACCCTATTGTCTTTCTGCTAGATTGAATAATCTTCCATTGAATATATAATAGGACAATATTTTCTTTCCTACATTCATGGTAGTTGAAATAGAAAATGTGTTCACTGAGACTCAGAAAGCATATTTAATGGTAAGTCTGCTCTAAATTTTAGATTTTATTCGTAATATAGAAAACACTTGTGGAAGAGTGGTAGTTCTTGGTCATGTGAATGAAGGGCAGAAGAACAGAAATGAGTGAACTCTGAATGCACGAAAATGAAGAAGAGCTGTGTTAGCTTTTGACATTCCCTTTGTGAAGAAGCCAAATACCAGACTCTGCTCAGCAACTCTGAACTATGACATGATCAATTGCATACTTTTTTAACTTCAGAGCTCCAGTTCTGGAAAATTATATTAAACACTTTGCAAAAAGGCTTTTTCATTTAACCTGTATCTATTTTTAGTGTGTTAGTTAGAACTGAAAGTAGTATTTAAATTGAGAAAATGCTGATTTAAATAGTGTCATGGTTATACTATTCTTGATCTTTCCTACTGCTTTTTCATTATTCTTGACTTAAAAAATTTCTTTAGATGACTGTTACTGAGTTAACATCTTCTTTCAACAGTTTGTGTGGTTGCCTTCAGAAGGAAGATCATAGTAGTTAGGTGGGGCTAGAATGTGGGGACAGCTGAAGGAAAGGGGATGGTTTCCTATCACAAACACCATTGTTTATGACCCTTTTGATCCACAATCTGGACTTTTAGAGAATGCTAGGGGAATGTTTCAAGTGAAGAGGTCAAAACCTGAAATCAAAGGCAAGAAGAGCTTTCCATAGTAGTTTGTGGCTACTCAGAAGTTAGGGAGTAGAGATAATGCCCCCCACCCCAGAAACTCTCATTTGCTCTCCTATTTTCCACTCTTTCTTACATAAAGCAACAAAAGTCACATAAAGTATCCCTTCCAATGAGAATTGCTTTCCTTCTGTCACATTTGGGTTGTTACTTGATTAGCCAGCTAAGTTTGGACTTTCTAGTGTCCTCACAGTCTTCCCTCTATCTTGACTCATCTTTTATAGGCAAATTTCTTAATCTCACTTTGGAGACCTTCTCCCTGGTTTTAGGATGCTTAAACGATATTGAGTGCCATCACAATTTCAGGCAAGTGATTCATCAGTTGGTGCATCTTACAAGAACCTTCCTTGAAATTTAGCCGCACTGAGCAAAGGGTTTAAATTCAGTTTCTACAAATCATTATGTTCAGTTACATGTTAAGGTAGGGGAAACTTTGCAACTATGAATATATGATTTTGTGGACAAAATGCAATAAGGGTAAGAGCTTCTGTACTGAATCAGTGTTTGTCAGCTACTTTCTCTCCATGTATTTACACTGTATTGATAGAACTAAATTGGTTTATGACAGAATGCTGTTACATGATCCCTTCCCTTTGACAAATTTCTTAACATTAGAAATAAAATTAGTTCAGTGTTCTATATTAGCCTGCATCTGAAATACTTTTTTTTGTGAGACTGCTTTGTTTTTATTTTTTATTCTTGATATAGAAAATTATAATACCTGATGAGTACATCTTACTAAAATCTTTGCTTTGAAACCATTATAAGCAAACCACAGGCCCATTTCTTGCGTTTCTACTTTTCAAAGTCATAACTTTATAGTAATTTTCAGTATTCCTGCACCTTTTTTTTTATAATGGGTTCTATCCACCTATGAGTATCATTGCATAGAGTGCCCTTTTCCTGCTCTAGCATTTCTGGAATTAATAATGTTAGAGTATCAGGTAGACAGAGAATGCTTTTTTCTAACTTTAATTCTGAGAGTGAGGGATAAACAAAGAAGTGTGGCTGTGATCAAGTTAGGCAAATAAACACAGCAGGTCAAAACTCAGTGTGTGCTCCAAGAAAACTAGTGAATAACATGAATCATATTGTTGTACCTGATAATTTTATCCAAAAGAAAATTAGTTCAGTTAGCAGTGTGTTTCCAGTTCTATTCCCCAAATACAGAATTAGAAAAATCATGAAATTCTATGAATTTTGCCAACCTGGAAATATTTTATATTTATACTTGTTATTTGATGCACATCTTCTAGTGACCTAGGGAATGGCAGTGGTTGTGGACATGGTAATTTGCTTTAAAATAAGTAGCCTCAAACTCCCTTTCTTTCTTTATCAGACTGTACTGTGAATTAAGAAACTGATCATATCAACAAAAGCGTTGTTTGAGTAGAAAGAGGTTCTAGTGTTAGCCTATTTTTTGTTAATCTGAAATATGGTAGATCTATCTTTGGCTGATTGAGTTGACTGAGTAGTCATCAATTAATCAGACATTTATTGAACACTAACTATAAACACAGCTCTGATGCTATGAGTTTCCTTTTGTCAGAGCACAAAGCCTCTGGGATGGACATGTCTGAACAGAGAAGAATATGAACATGCTCTTGTTGCCTATACACAGCATGGTTGCATCAAATTAAGTGGTGTGGGGATGTGTGACTATTTTTATGTTCCTGAAATTGTGTTCCAGATGTGAAAGGAAGCCTATTCTTCTATTGACTGATTATAGCACTTTTAGCATGTTTATCTTCCTGGTGTTGACTTGTTATTTTTGGCCCATACTTTGTTCTTGCCTTCATCTCTTCAGGCATGGTTTGTTCCCCTGTTTCATTGAAATATTACTGAAAAAGCTTATAATCTCCCCTAAGGAGAGTATTACTCACTTAATTCCCAGCTTATTTCTTCCTTGGTGACCTATATCTTTAGTCATATGTCTAACTATAGGTTAGTTAGTAACTTTCAACTTTACTCCATAGTTATTGTTTTTGTAACTTATTTACAACCTATACTTCTGTTGTGTCAACAAGTACCTGCCTCAACCACTTTCTGTTTGTGATTTACTCAGGCCATGTGAAATCTCATATTTCTTGGCCTTCCATCCTCTATGTGTTCATATTTTGGGATAACTTCTGTCATGGAGAATAATATACTAGAGATATATGCTCACTAAGGTGATCACCTCTATCATAGAAAATGTCTAGTGCAATATCCAAATAGAAGAGGGATTCTATACAGATGATGATGAATTGTTCTGAAGACTTTCTCAGCTCTTGATGCTCCTGTCTTCAGATAAAATTTCTTCAATTGCCCTAAGTCCAGGAATACTACAAAACATTCTCAACAAATCCATGACCACTCAAAATAAAGTATCTTAATGTCTCAGAAAAACAAACAAACAAACAAACAAAAGAATTATGCATGTTTGTTGCCCATACTATGCTATGTAGCTGGATGGGAAGCTCATTGAGTTGGTCCATGCATCTATCTTGAACAGGAGGTGCCAATGGACATTGAATTGGGCCCACAATTAATTAGGAAAAGGAGAGAAGTTTAGTTTGCATGTGGGAAATTATCTCATACATTTAATGATCTTAAACTACTTCTAAATATATGTGCATGTGCACATAAAAACATATCCCCAAATTTTAATATCTATGTGCTTCTAGTGACGGTATGTGACTGAAAATCATGAAATACAAGATAATGCTATTAGGTTGATCAAGCAAAATCATAGGGCATAGCAAAGATGGCAGAGTAAACACAGGAACTCCATGCAGCTCCAGCTCCAACTACCTCTAATATCTATAAAATATGACTCTAAAATAGAGCTGCAGAGCTACAGAACCCACAAAGTGACACAGAGAAACAAATCTCCCCCTTAAGGCAGCCCAGCAGGCTGGCAGGAAAGGTCTATCACACCAAGCTGGGAGCTGAGTGCAGTCTTGCATGAGTCACCCTGGGGTGACCCTAACCAGCTGGAGCAGGCTTCAGGAGAGTGAATCAACAGTAGCTGTGGTGGTTTCCAGACTTCTCAACCCATAAATGCCAAAGAGAAAGAAAAAAGTCAGTGGGGTACTCTGTTGGAACTGGGTAATGGAAGAGCACAGTCCAGCTCCTGGAACAAGAGGTAGCAGAGGTGCAACAGCTGCAGCTATTGCTGTGTGGATTCCTATGGAGCTCCTGGCCTACAGATCATAGGGAAACCAAGAGACCATTTAGAGAGTAATTGCTCTTGCTTTAACTTGCTTGGATGTGGATTGCAGTCTTGGGTGGTGGTCTTGGGGTGTGTGACCAGTGTACCAGAGCTTGGCTTGGCTATAGAAAGGGCAGCTTCCTCATAGCTCCTGCAGCTGCAAAAGCCCCAACAATTTGGGACATAGCTCTCGGCAATCTGGAAGCAGAGTTGTACCTTGACAAAGAGTTCAAAAGCCAAGTAATTGGCTGGCAAGATGAGCAAGTAGAGGAAGCAAAATAAGACCATAATATCCTTTTTTGGAGACAAAAAGGACCAGAACACGGAATGAGATGAAGTCAACAAAGTCAAAACACCTACATCAAAAGCTTCCAAGAAAAATATGATCTGCTTATAGACCATGGAGGAGCTCAAAAAGGATTTTGAAAATCAAGTAAGAGAAATGGAGGAAAAATTGGAAAGAGAAATGAGAATGGTGCAAGGAAATCATGAAAAGCAAGTCAATAGCGTCCTAAAGGAGACCCAAAAAAACACTGAAGAAAATAACACCTTAAAAAACAGACTAACCCAAATGGTAAAAGAGGCCCAAAAAGTCAATGAGGAGAAGAATGCCTTTAAAAGCTGAGTTGACCAGATGGAAAAGGAATTTCAAAAACTCACTGAAGAGAATAATTCCTTCATAATTAAATTGGAGCAAATGGAAGCTAATGACTTTATGGAAAATCAAGATACTATTAAAACAGATCCAAACAAATGAAAAATAGAAGGTGATGTGAAATAACTCATTGGAAAAACCACTGACCTGGAAAACAGATCTAGGAGAGATAATTTAAAAGTTATTGGACTACCTGAATACCATGATCAAAAAAAGAGCCTAGACACCATCTTTCTTTTTTTTTTTTAATTTAAAAGTATTATCTTCTATTTGTTCCATTCTAATTTTGCAGGAATTATTTTATTCAGTGAGCTTTGGACCACCTATTCCCAGTGAACAGTTCTGCTTTTTTTTTTTTTTAAGCAATTGGGGTTAAGTAACTTGCTCAAGGTTACACGGCTAGTCTTTGTTTATGCGTGGGTGCTCATTTTCTGAGGCCGGATTTGATCTCGGGTCATCCCAACTCCAAGGCCGACACTCTTACTCACTGCGCCACCTAGCCACCCCGCCACCATCTTTCAAGAAATTATCAAGCAAAATTTCCCTGCTGTTCTAAAACCAGAGAGCAAAATAGAAATTGAAAGTATTCACCAATTATCTCTTGAAAAAAAGATCCCAAAAAGAAAACTCCCACGAATATTGTAGCCAAATTCCAGAGTTCCCAGGTCAAGGAGAAAGTACTGCACGCAATCAGTCAATTTGAGTATTGTGGAAATACACTCAGTATAACACAATATCTAGCAACTTCTACACTAAAGAATCAAAGGGCTTGGAATATAATATTCCAGAGGTCAAAGAAGCTAAGACTAAAACCAAGAATCACCTACCTAGCAAAACTAATATAGCCTTGGAGGGGAAAATATGGTCAGTCAATGAAATAGGGGACTTTAAAGTATTCTTGATAAAAATACCAGAGCTGAACAGAAAATTTGACTTTCAAATAAAAGAAGCAAGAAAAGCATGAGAAGGTAAACAGGAAAAAAGAAATCATAAGAAATTTATTACAGTAGACCTATTTACATTTCTACATGGAAAAAAATCATTGTAACTCATTATAACTTTTCTCAGTATGAGGATAGTTGAAGGGGATATATATGTATATATGTATACATACATATCTATGTATGTATAGGAATGTGTATGTGTATATAAATACATATGTGAGTGTGTGTATATATGTGTAAATGTATACATAGAGGGCACAGGGTCAGTTGAATAGGAAGGAATGAAAAAATACAATTGAGATGTGAGAGAGGAATATGAGAGAAGGAGAAAAAGAGAGATAGACTAGGGCAAATTATCTCATATAAAAGAGGCAAGAGAAAACTGTTACAATGGAGCGGAAGAGCAGGGAGGTGAAAGGGAATAGGTAAACCTTACTCTCATTGAATTTGGTTTAAGGAGGGAATAAGATATACACTCATTCAAAGGAAAATAGGGGCAAAGGGATGAGAGGGTGCATGATAGAAGGGAGGGCAGTTTAGGGGAGAGGGCAGTTAGAAGCACATATGCTTGAAAAGTGACAGGGTGAAAGTAGAAAATATAATATGTGGGGGACAGGATAGGACGGATGGAAATAGAGTTAGTCTTTCACAATATAACTACTATGGAAAACTTTTGTGTAACTACACATGTACAACCTATATTGACTAGGTTCTCTTCCCAGTGGGGTTAGGTGAGGAGGGAAGAAGTGAAAGAATCTGGAAATTAAAGTTTTAAAAACAAATATTAAAAAATTTTACATGCAACTGGGAAATAAGTTATACAGGCACTGGGGTATAGAAATCCATCTTGCCCTACTAGAAAGTTAGAGGTGGTATTGGGGAGGATGTAAGGGAGAACAGACTGGGAGAAGGGGTATTCAGTAGGCTTGTTGTTTTGGGGTGGAGAGTAGGGGAAAGATGGGGAGAAAATTTGTAACTCAAAATCTTGTGGTAATGAATGTTGAAAAATAAAAATAAATTAAAAAAAGAAAAATCATAATCCCAAACAATCATAATATCAAATGATTCAAAAGGAAAATGGAGAGACACATGACAGTGAATCTTAAGTAGATAGCAACATATTAACAGTGTTGCTTTTTGACAAGAAGTGGTATAAAATATATCACAAAGGAAAAATATGAACAAAAAATGTGAACTAGGCATGTAGTGAGGGCAAGGTGAAACAAAAGACACAGTTCAAATGCTTCACTAGGGTGTTAAGCAATTAAGACAAAGACTTATGGCACATTGAATAGATTCTCTATGAAGAATTTATGGGAAACAGGGACTATAGCTATATAAAGTGAGAAGGCAAAAAAGAATGGTAATACACATAATTGGAAGAAGTGCCTAGTTTGATGGGATTACATAAACATTAAAGCATATAGGTATATGTTTATTTGTATATATCAGTATATTCATACATACAAAAATGCACAATACCTTTGCATTTATACACATGCATATACATAAGCACATATTCATTGTACAGAATCATAAGATGCAGAACTGAAAGAAAACAGTAATCATCATAGCTCAATATGGTATTTTTATAGATGTAAAAACTGAGGCCCAGAAAAGGTCATATGACTTTTCATTAGCTTATACTTCACTACATTGAAGTTTTTGGCCAATATTTTCCTGTCCAGTCACACCAAAAGCTACATTTTTCTGCCATATACTTTTGTAGGCTTGGAGTCAAGAAAATCTGAGTTCAAATCCTGCCTAAAACACTAGCTATGTGACTTAGGGCAAGTCACTTAACCCTTTAGCTTGTTTCCTTCTCTATAAAATGGGGTTAGTAATAACATCTACTTTACAAAGTTGATATGAGGATCAAGTGAGGTGATATGTGTAAAGCACTTTGCAAACTTTAGAACACCATATAAATGCTAGCTATTAATATTATTGTTATTATTAACATCATCATCATCAAAATCTGAGTTATCTCGCTATGAACAGCTACACTATGCTGGGAACTATGGTTGATAAAGAATAAGAAACCTGGTTCTGGGTCTTATAACATTTATAATCTAATTTGAGATTAAGACAAGCCTATTATAGGGTATATATGTACATACATATATATGTGTGCATGTATGCGTGCATGTTTATGTGTGTGTATGTGTATAATAGCAAATAATATTAACCTAAATTGTGCCAAGTTTTGTGTTACTTTCAAGAAGTCATGGCTTCCATGTTCCTTCTGATGTTGTAAGGACATTTGATTGGTGAGATAACAAGGCAGAAAAAACTAAAATCCTCACATAATAATGCCTGGTAGAAACAGATTTAGAAAATCAGATAAAAGAGTAAATACATAGAAATCAATCAGAAAAAGGAAAGCCTCTATAGCTATACAACCTGGATGGATGACTCATGAACTGACACATTCTACTGATGGCAGTAAGCCACAGAGACTCAGAGGCAAACTCTGATGCTAGTGATCTATTCTGGCCACTTGTCTATGCTTTGGTACAGCAGTTTATTATTGAATTAAATGTGCTATACTACATAGTTGTGATAGTTTCTCATCCATAATATTGAAATCAACTGACTCTAGTGTACATTTTTTAAAAATTTCTTTTATTTTCAATTCATAGAACAAAACAAGCTTTTGCATAATTTGCTATTCCCTCCAAACATACAACAGTTATCTTGTAAATTTTTTCTCTCCCCTCAGAAGGCTGCCATTAGATAGACACAAATAGGTGCGCATATATACATATACATATATATACACACATATATTTATATATGTATATGATTTTCATATATATATATCTTTTTATTATTTTTCCCCCTCTGGCTGCATATAATGTCTTTCATCATATGTCCTTTATTTTTAATTTGTGTATTTTTAATAGTTAATAGTGAAAATTACTTACTTACGCAAAGTTGTTCTTAAAACAAATATTGCTGTTACTATATACAACGTTCTTCTTGTTCTGCTCACTTCCTTCTTCATTATTTTGTGCAAGTCCTTCCAAGCCTGTGTAAGATCTTTGAACTCATCATTTCTTATAGCATAGTAGTATTCTATCACAAGGATACACCACAACTTGTTTAGTTATTCCCCAGTTAATGGGTCCCTTACAATTTCCATTTCCTTGCCACCACAAAGAAAACTGCTATAAATATCCCTTTCAAATTCACAGTTATAATTACCATTTGTGAACTTTCCTCTGTCTCATTTTTATTCACTGTTTTCTTTCCCAGCCTCTCTTTTTGCCCTATCCCTGTTATTTTATGTTCTCTTCCCACTCTCCCACCCCATACTTCACCCACCCCTCCAAGAACCCCGTCCATCCTCTTCCCCCCAAATTCAATCCATATATTCCTCTAAAAGTTCCTCACCAAGTCTCCAAGTTTTTTCACCTCTACTCTACCCTTCCAGATGTACACATTTTTTCTTCTTCAACCCAGATGAGAGTAAGGTTCCAATATTACCAGTCCTCCACCCCAACCTGCTTCTTCTGTATTAGTTCTTCCTTTCATGACCTATTTTTATAATATAATTACTCTCTTTTACCTTTTCCTACCCAATTTTGTTTATTAGAATTGCTCCATTATACACAACTCAGCCCCAATTTTTCTTTCAAACTACCTTAGTAATGATAGTTTTAAGAATGCTGATAATATTTTTTGCATATATAATACATAAACAGTTTGATCTTAATAAATGCCTTGTAATTACTCTTTAATGTTTTCCTTATTTCTTCTACATCTTTTATGCCAAATTTTCCATTGAGTTCTGGTCTTTTTGTTACAAATATCTGAAAACCTTTCAGTTTGTCAAATGTCTGTTTTTTTCCATTCATTAAAAAGGGCTCTGTGGGGGGGCGGAGCCAAGATGGTGGAGTAGAAACAGCTCTTCCAAGCCTCTCTGCCCCCAGATTCCCCACAAACTATGTAAAAAAGGACTGTGAACAACTTCTGGAGCCCCAGCACCCACAGAACGACACAGAGAAGCTAACCTCTGGCTGAGGACAGCCCAACAGCCCTGCAGGAAGGACCAGCGCAGCAGTCTGGGAGCCGGCAGCGCGCAGAGCACTGAGGGCAGGAGCCAAGCCAAGCAGAGCCCAGGTCCGCGTGAGCCGAGGTTTTAGCCCCAGGGCGGCAGGGCCAGCAGCCGGCTGGAGGAACCCCAGAACACCAGGAGCTGTGGCGACTCCAGAATTATCAACATAGACATGCCTAGGACAAAGTAAGAGGTTAGTGTCCTATGGACTTTGGGACCTGTATTTGGGGAATGCGTCAGCTCCCTCCCCTGGGGGCTAGAAGCCGCTGAGGAGACACGCCATTTTGTAGTTTTCAGAGGCATTTCCGGCTCCCAGCCTACAAATCGTGGGGAGATCCAGCGATCAGTCTTGGGGGGTAATCGCTCTTGCTTTAACCTCCCTGGATCTGGATTGTGATCTAGGGTGGAAGTTGTGGGTGGGTTTATAGCTTGCCAGAAACGGAAGTTGCCCCCCACACGTTCGGGACGAAAATTCCTCTAGCTGGCCTTAAAGCCATAGTGTGGCAACAAGCCCAAAAGTCAAGCAATTAAGTGGCAACATGCCAAGGCAAAGGAAACAGAAAAATGCAACCCTAGACTCCTATTTTGGGGGCATAGAGCGGGAAAAGGACTGTGAGGTCAGAAGTCCTGCTCCAAAAGCCCCAGGGGAAAATATGAGCAGGTTGCAGGCCATAGAGGACCTTAAGAAGGACTTTAAAAATCAAATAAGAGAAGTGGAGGAAAAATTAGAAAGAGAAATGAGAAGGATGCAGGCAAAGTATGAAATGAGGGTCAACAGCCTGACTGAGGAAAACAACACCTTAAAAAATAGACTAACTCAAATGGCAAAGGAGGCCCAAAAGGGCAATGAGGAGAAGAATGCCTTAAAAAGTCAATTTGCCAGATGGAAAAAGAATCTCAAAAGTTCACTGAGGAGATTCATTCCTTCAGAGTTAGACTGGAGCAAATGGAAGCTAGTGACGTTATGAGAAATCAAGATGCTGTTAAGCAGATCCAAACAAATGAAAGATTAGAAGGCAATGTGAAATATCTCATGGGAAAAACCACTGACCTGGAAAATAGATCCAGGAGAGACAATTTAAAAATTATTGGACTACCTGAAAGCCATGATCAAAGAAAGAACCTAGAAATCACCCTTCAAGAAATTCTCAAGGAAAACTGCCCTGATGTTTTAGATCCAGAGGGCAAAAATAGAGGTTGAAAGAATCCACAGATCACCTCCTGAAAAAGATCCCAAAAAGAAAACTCCCAGGAATATTATAGCCAGGTTCCAGAATCCCCAGATCAAGGAGAAAATACTCCAAGCAGCCAGGAAGAAACAATTTCAATATTGTGGAAACACAATCAGAATAGCCCAGGACCTGGCAGCTTCTACACTGAGGGATCGAAGGGCATGGAATATGATATTCCAGAGGGCAAAAGAGCTGGGAATGAACCCAAGGATCACCTACCCAGCAAAACTGAGTATTTTGTTTCAGGGGAAAATATGGTCATTCAGTGGAATAGAGGACTTTCAAGCATTCTTGAGGAAAAAACCAGAGTTGAATAGAAAATTTGACATCCAGACACAAGAAGGAAGAGATGCCTGAGAAGGTAATCAGGGAAAAGAAATCAAAAGGAACTTATCAAAGTTGAACTATTTACATTCCTATATGGAAAAGCAATAACTGTGACTGATGATATCTTTCTCACTATGAAAATAATGGAAGAAGGGGGCGTGGTCATATGAATACATATGTGAATGTGTGTGTATATATTTACAGTTATATGGATAGAGGGCATAGGTTGAATTTGTTGGGAAGGGAGAATACTCAAGGGATGAAATTATAAGGTGAGAGAGGAAAGTGGCAAGAGGAGATGGGAAGAGACAGGGTAGGGTAAACTATCCCATGTAGAAGAAGCAAGGGGAAGTGGTTGCAAAGGAGGGGGAGAATAAGGAAGGCTAAAAAGGCAAAACCACATTCACAGTGAATTTGGTTCAGGGAGAAAATGACATACATACTAAATGGGATATCTCAACCTGCAGCAGGATAGGGGGAAGGGGGATGAGAGGAGGGGTGATGGATGGGAGGGCATCCTTGGGGTGAGGGGAGGTTGGAAGTACCCACCATAGAAGAGGGACAGGATTATGTAGGGAATGGACCAGGTGGGGGGTGGGATGAGTGGGAGGGAATTATAAGCAGCCTTGTACAATATATCTACTATGATAATGTTTTGCATAGCTAGACATGTACAACATATACTGAATTACTTATCTCCCAAGAAGGAATAGGTGACAAGGGAGGAAGGAAATGGATCTGAAATTCGAGGTCGTAACATTAAATGTTTCAAATATATATAAATACTATTATTAATACTCTTTTGCTTGTAATAGGGAGATAAGATGTGCAGGCATTGGGACACAAAGATTCACCTTCCTCTAATGGAAAAGTCGATGGGGGTATGGGAGAAGGTATGGGAGAGAGCAGATTGGAGGAAGTGATATCTTGTGGGACTACTATTCTGGGAGGTTGGGTAGGGGAATAATGGGGGGAAAATGATTGTAACTCAAAATCTGGCGGAAATGAATGATGTAAAACAGAAGTTAATAATGCATTTGTTTAAAAAAAAAAGAAAAAGCAATGAAAACGATAAAAAAGGGCTCTGCGTTTTTCTAGGGATTTTGTTTGTTTTGTATAATTTTACAACCTTTAAAATTACAGTTATAATGATCTAATACAATTTTTAGTTTAAATTATTTATTTTTAGTTTTTCAACATTCATTTTTATAAGATTTTGAGTTCTAAATTTCCCCCTTCTCTCTGTTCCCTCCTCTCCCAAATGACATGCAAGCTGATATAGGCTATATATATGTATAATCATATTAAACATATTTCTTTATTAGTCATATTGTGAAAGAAGAATTTAAACAAAAGGGAAAAACCATAAGAAATTAAAAACAAACAAAAAAGAGAACATATTATGCTTCAATCTGTATTCAGACTCCATAGTTCTTTCTCTGGATGTGGATAGCGTTTCCATCATGAGTAAACTCTCCCTCCCCTCCCAACAACAATCCAGGGGAAATTTAAAAGTTCCCTAAAGGCATAAATTCAATATGGCCTCTACCCTGGCACAAACAAAAGTGGAAAGATGAGAAGAAAACTGAAAGTGACTAAAATGGGAGAGTTTTGAGAAGCTTGGGCATTGTTCTTGGTCTTTACTCTCTAGGAGCAGTGTCTGTTTCATGCAATGATGCTGCTGGATGCCTTGATTTCTTGATCCTCTCACTTCTCACTCTGTATCCTTCTGTGACCTGACTTATGTGTCATGGAAATCCTTCAGCAGGGTACTCCTCTGTTAACTCAGCTATGTGCATCTGATTCTTCAAGTCCACTCTGTCACAGCTATCTGCTCCCTCCACCTTCCATGAAAGATTCTCATTTTCTGTCTCTAAATTCTTCCTAGGTCTAGACTCCATGTAGTATGCATATGAATGTATGTACTTGAGAGTATAACAACACTTGACTAGGAGCCTTTGCAACATTCTGCAGGTACTGTCATTCAATCCAAGTCCTTAGATTGTTCTTCACTCTTTCCTGGATTTTCTCATGAATTTGCTGGTATGTTTGTGCCTGTGTACATGTAAGCTCTTATTGTTATTTTCCTACTTCTCAAAGTAGAACAAATACTTCTTAAGTACCTCCCTCACCTGTGCCTGCTGACTCTGGTTTACAATATCAGGATTTTCTTTGTACCAACTGTATTTGTAGTACTCACTGCCATAGGTCTTCCAGTCTCCTAGCAATATCCAGGAGAAATCATGTTTATACTTAGAGCATTGCGTGTGATTAGACCCCCCCATTCTTCTCGATACAGATATTGCACTTGGGACAGTAGTTTGCCATTTCAGAGTCACGTACACACTTTGTGAGCCATTTCCAGTTTGTGGTACAGTCTGTAGGAGTCTCATACATCTGATAACATTTGAAACAGAACACCTCATTGCATCAACTGCACTGTACTTGTTGAACTTTAGGCTCCTGTACCTGCATAACCATGGGAAAGTTGTTAGGGAGAAAGAGCAGCAGGAATTAAAGAGGAGCATGGGAATAACCTACAATGATTTTAGGATGGTTAGCAGATCAGCCTCTAAGAGTATGATGTGTACTGTACTCTTCCCTGATTATACAAATTCCTACATTCAATGCCAGTCCCATTACTCTCTTATTTATATATCTTTTTGTCCCAACCATTCTGCTGCCTAAAACAGCTTATGTGAAGGAAAACTCTTTTTCTTCAGGAAAGAGCATTCAACTCTCATAGTCTGCCTGCTGAGGAGAATCCTGTGAATCCTCATGAAATGGAATAGCTCTCTTCCTTATGAGATTTCTCCAGCCTCTTTCTATGTGAGGAATGGGATGACTGTTTGGCTTGAGATGATATCTGAGCCTGATTTAGTATGCTTATATGAGGTTGATGACTTAGGTTGATGCCTCACTAAACAATAGCAGCACAATTTTTCCTGTCTCTTTGGGTTATTGTTTATTGATCTGCAAAAGTAATCTTGGTTGTCTACAAACTTGTTCAGATCCTTTTGGACTGGCATCTTAATAAGAAAAAATCTGACATTTTCCCCATCATTTTATTAGTGTAGCCTCAGTCCCAAAGCCCATTGGTATGGGACTTTCTCAATATTGTTAGACACGTATGTCCTGAGTTTATGGGAGGGGCTTAAGAGGCTGGTAGAATTGGTGAGAGTGAGAGAAAGGAGAGCTGTTAAGTTTTCATACTCACTCAAGTCTCCAGGTTCTTCAGTCACTTCTGATACTCCTGGTTTCCGACTACAAAAGAGAAAGAAGATGCCAACCTAACTTCAGATTGCTGAAGGAAAAAGCTGACATTCTAGCTAATAAAGTTAACCTAATAATAAAACTCTATAATAAAATAATGGACTCTGGGAAGAAGCCCTTGTGGGCTCATGTTGACTTTTCCTGAGTCATTTCCTTCAGCAATTTGAAGTGGGTTTGGCATCTTCCATCTTATTTCTTGAAGCTGAAGCTAGAAGTGCCTGAAGTGACAGTAGAACCTTAAGAGTCTGAATAGACCTGAGCAACTCTGCAAAAACATGCATAGTTCTCCTCAATTCTACTCTAACCAATTTTGCTTGAAGCTCATGCAGCCTAAACTCTAGGTCTTCACCAATAAGGAAAGAGTTTCATACTAATGGGATTTAAGACTAGGGTTGTATTACACATGATTTGTAACCGGCATCACTTGGGTCTTGGCAGGTTTTATCACTCAGAAGGAGACAGAGTGGGGGTGAATACATCGAGGTGTGTGTGTGTGTGTGT
The DNA here is from genome assembly GCA_011680675.1 of Gymnobelideus leadbeateri. Taxonomy (NCBI): domain Eukaryota; kingdom Metazoa; phylum Chordata; class Mammalia; order Diprotodontia; family Petauridae; genus Gymnobelideus; species Gymnobelideus leadbeateri. The sequence continues at coordinate 38,883 of WOXC01008517.1, forward strand.
GTGTGTGTGTGTGTGTGTGCGTGTGTGTGTGTGTGTGTGAGTGTGTGTATTTGATGAAAAATGCTCTGACAAGTTAAAAAAAAAAAGCTTTGTTACTGATCAAACTGAAAAGACAATATGGAAGACTGCATGGAAAGCATATCAGCACTACAAATGTATTGGTTTTTATTTCCTTCATCTCTTCTGCTTTGTCCTAACATTCCTAGTACGGTGCCTTTAATGCTTGTAGAGAGGAACTCTCAGCCACTCAAAAGATCTCTTGTGCCACAATCTATTGTGTCAAAATCAGACACTATTATGATCCCATTTTCCTGGGAGGTGCCAGTCTTGCAAACATAGGAACCTTCAGAGATGGGTTGGTATGTGTCAGTCAGTGAAAGAGTAAACTCTGGCATTGAACAAACAGTTCAGTCCAGCGTGCATTGCCAGCAGGAAGCTCCTGGCTATGAACACTATTTTTTAGAGGGATAAAAGCTTCCTTTGTAGAGTTTTAGGAATTGTAAATATTTCATGCCCAGGCTTTAGCAAAAAAGTTGCTTTGGGAGGGCTGGCTTGAAGACATAATATCCTCCACATTTATGACTGAAATTTCTCATTTATTTTCTTTCTCTGGACTACAGGCACCAAAGTCAGATAATCCAATTGTCATTGTACATTAGAAATTTCTCCAAGATAATCTGCAATCCAATTCAATGAGCATCTAAGAAGTACCTACTACAGGCAAAACATTGGGCTAGGCACCTCCATTGCAATAGGGCAGCTCTTATTGTAATTGATTGATTAAGTTAGTAATTCATTCATCCATTCTGCAAACAAGATATGTGTGTCCATACATATGCATATATACACATATATGACCATAACCTCTCTGTGCCTCAGTTACCTTGTCTATAAAATGGGATCAATGAAACATAATATTTGTCTCCCAGGGTTATATCAAGTATCAAATCATGCAAGGTTATAAAGTACTTTACAAACCTTAAAGTATGACACAACATGTTAGCTTTAATTGCCATTACTTTTTAACAATTTAATCTTGTGAAGTGATGAGTGGGTTACCTCCATGAGTTTAGCATACTGCTAAGGAAACCACTTAATTTTGCACAAAAAGGAAAAAAAAACATTTTATACACTGGTCAAAAGTCGTGACTCAAATTCTGACCAGCTACCTTACAAAGGTATGCTATTGTTCATAAATGGAAATTATACAATCAAACCTGATGCATCTTTCCCCCAGCATGAAAAACTCAAGGACTGTGTGGTGATGGTAGCAGTGACAGAGACTTCTATTTAAATATGTACCTCCTCCCCTGACAGAATTCTTCATGGAGTGATGTGTCTGGCTGCTTCTCTGCTTTCTTGGTAATGGGAGAGTCAGGATCCTTCCCAGGTTTCTGACTGAGGATTAGGTTAATACTTCTTACAATTCAGTGTTCCTACTTTCTTCCTGGGGAGGTAAAAGTGATGGAATCTCCAAGACCTCCATTTCCAATTTGTTGCTATGGTATCCCACTGGGGCTGAAGCAAGAAGTGTGACTTGTTCAGTACAAAACTTTGATGTGATTGGAAAAAATAATTCATAGTGCACAGTGGGATGGGGACATAATTTATACAGATGATACAGCTGTATTATTATTTCATTCAATTACATATGCATTGAGTCAAATCAAGTGAAATGCCATGCTATTGTTGACAGCAGAAAGTTCTGTTTTCTCTAAGTTCAAAGTTTTAGAGATAGTAAAAATTCAATGGCAAAAGGAACATATAATGCAACAATCATGACTTGCAATGGCTCTGTTTCCCAAGTCGGACATAATGCTTGTTGAGAGGACCTTGGAAAGGTGACCAAGTCATAAAGTCATCACCAAATCATTTTTATTTTCCTTATAGCCTATATGGCCTCTAATGTAGGTTGGGTCTGTGAAGGAATCCACTCCTGCCTGGCCATGTATTTGGGAATGCAAGGGAAATGAGATTTGCTGAAAGGGGTAATGTGTGTAAGGACTTGTAGCATAATCATCACGTGCTGAAAAATTTTAGGATTGTACAGACTACTCTCCTCCACAATCCCCATGGTATTAACTAGGTGGTACAGTGCATAGAATTCCAGCCTAGGATCAGGAAAGCTCATCTTCCTGAGTTCAGATCTGGACTCAGACTTTCTATCTCTATAATCCTGGACAAGTCACTTTACCCTGTTTGCCTCAGTTTCCTCACCTGTAAAATGAGCTAGAGAAGGAAATGGCAAAATACTTCTGCATTTTGGCTAAGAAAATCCCAAATGGGGTCATGAAGAATCAGCCACAATTGATATGAGCAACCAACAACAATCAAGATAGGACTCTGAAATATGTGGTCAGAGCTTCAGTAACTTTGTCACAGCTGCACAGAAGTAAAATTATTCAAGTTTGCTTGTTCATTTCATAGGAAGTATGGGGTTTGTTATATGGATCGCAGGCTAATACATTGGTCCTACCAATTCAAATCAGCAAGCATTCATTAAGTACTTTACTTTGAACAGAGTTAAACCTAGGACAGAAAAACTGCAGGGTAGACAAGAGAACACTGAGGATACTTATACTCATTTTAGGAAGAGATGGAACCCAGTGAAACTATGGAATCATGTTAGGGCATTTGACAGGACAGTCTCCTCACTTCTGTCTCCTGGTTTCTCATCTTTCCTGCAGGTTCAGCTAAAATCTTGCCCTCTGTGGGAGGTGTGCCTTCACTTTATCTCCAACTACATTGTATGTGGTAACAACAATATTGTCTGATGATGGACTTTAAAAGATTTAGCTACCCTTATCAAGACAATGATCTAAAACAATTCCAAAGGATTCGTGATGAAAAATGCTGCTCATCTCCAGAAAAAGAACTGATGGTGTCTGGATACAAACTGAAACATTCTTTAAAAAACAAAAGCAAAAATAAAAACAAAACCCTTTACTTTTCTTCATTTTTTTTCTCCTTTTTTGTGTTGTTTTCTTTCGCAACATGGCTAATATGGAAATGTTTTGCATGACTGCACATGTATAATCTATTTCAGATTGCTTGCCTTCTCAAGGAGAGAGGAAGGAAGGGAAAGAATTTGGAACTCAAAACTTGTTTTAAATTAATGTTAAAATTGCTATTACATGTAATTGGAAAAAAATAAAATATAATTTTAAAGAAGATTATCTTTAATTGATCAGAATGGTAAGAGAGAAGGGGCCTGTGACTATTAGGCCTTTCGGTTTGATGCCAGCTGAAGGATGAGAAGGAAGCCTGGCCCTAAGCAGCTAATTCTCCTACTGCTAGCAGTGAGAAGGCAAGGAAGACAGTTATAGGCCTTCATGCAAACCATATCCTACTGCACCTCACAGAGCCTGGATCAGCCCTAGGTCCTTGCTCTTTCTGACAGAGACTACTGAGATACTTTGAGATAGGGGAAAGGAGCTGGACTGGAATTCACCCAAGTGAGACAAAAAGACTGCCCCTCCTACTCAGACACTCCTTCTGAGTCATTTGACCAGAGCACCTTCACAATGTTCTTCATAGAAATCTTCCATCTCTTGCCTCTGTCCTTTGCACTGACTGTGCCTCATGACTGGAATGAATTCTCTCTACACTCCAGTCTTCTGGGATTCCTATTTTCCTTTAAAATATGGCTCCAGTGCATTTTCTCTATCAGTTCTTTCCTATTTCCCCAGCTTTTAGTCCCCTTTCTTCTTTATACCCCAAACTTACTTTGTGTCTGTTTTATATAGACAGTTCTCACTTTGTGGAAGTGAAGTGTTTTGCACACCTCTATCTACATAATGATTTTTACATAATGCAGATCTGCCCATGGATTGGGGAAAGGAAGAAGGGAGGCAAGAAGATGACCACAGGCATGGAGGTAGAGGGCCAGCATAGCAAGGACACATGGGGGCTAGGAACAGAGAAGTGAGAGCAAGAGAAAAGACATGAAGGATGAGTGTGTGTGTGTGTGTGTGTGTGTGTGTGTGTGTGTGTGTGTGTGTGATGGAGCCCAAAGGAAGAAGGGGGGAGAAGATAAATGGAGGCTGGACGTGGAGGCAGACAAGAGAGGATGGGAGACCTGGGAGCCAGAGACAAAACCACACCTGGGCACAGATGGGTGAAGACGGTGGGGACCCAGACTTGTGGGTGGGTGGGCAAAGTAGGACAAAGGTGTCTTACTCTGGCCACACTGTCCATGGGGTCTCCTTGGCAAAGATTCTATTATGGTTTGCTATCTCCTCCAATGGATTAAAGCAAACAGAGGTGACTTGATCAAGTTCACACAGATATCAAGACTCTGAGGCCATATTAGCATTCAGATCTTTCTGATACCAGACGCAGTGCTCTATCCACTGAGCAACCTAGCTGCCTTCCCTACCCCTCCTGCACCCCTCCTCCCACTCCCCCACTCCCACCCTAATGACTAGTTTGGCTCTGCTAAACTTAGGTTGCAGAGACTGGAAAATTTTCCTTTACTTGACCATGCAGTATGCCCTGGCTTCAATTGCTCTGTTCTCATTTGACTTCTCAGGAAGGAAACCAGGCTTCCATTGCTTTAGTTCTACCCTCATTTCTGATTCCTAAAGAGCAATTCTATTTTTGGCTCTCATATAAGGAGTCCTCTCAAGCAGGGTGGAGAAGTTATAAAAAGATACCCAGGGAACTGTTACAAACCAGGCATGGAAGAGGCAATTTTATTCCCATCCAGAAAAGGGAATGCTAAGCAATAAAGAACCCTGAATCATAATCATTTGAGAGGCTACTATCCAAGTCTTGCTGGAGTATTTGCAAAAGAGCTAATCACTAGGTATTTTACTACTCATGTCCACTGACTACATCCTGATCAATGCCAAACATGCTTTTTCTTTCCAGTAGTTTCTCTCTGTGTAACTTTTCCCATCTTATCCAGTCTTCAGCAGCCTCTGTTGTTGCCACTGTTGCTTCCACAACTGCTCCAGTAGGAGTGTGTGTCTGTGTGTCTGTGTGTGTGTTTACTTCTGCAGATGATTCTCTCTCTCTCTCTCTCTCTCTGTCTCCCTGCCCCTGTCATACAATGACAGAGTTAGCCAGAGTTCTTTCAGAAACATTTGTCTTTACAATATCAATATTATAGTAAAGTAGTTTTTCTGGTTCTGCTGACTTTACTTGGCATTAGTTTATGCAGGTCTTTCCAGGTTTCTATGAAACTACCTTTTCATTTCTTACACAAAAGTATTCCATTACATTTATATATTAGAATTGGTTCAGTTGTTTCACATTCTTCTTGTTGTTCGACCTTAGTTTTCAAAGAAGACCAATGATACCAGGAATAGGTGATGTTCTGACATGTGTGTGAATTGGATTTAAGTGAGGCAGACTTGCACAAAGTCATTGGCCTCACTCTCTCTTCCAGAGTCTTTAAAGTCTAGTGGCAAGACAAAAGTCAGGATGATTGGCTGCAGGGGAGGGTGTAGTGGATGATTTCAGCCTCTTTGATTTTTTTTTTTAATTTGTGGTCTTTATTAATTTGTTTATTTACTTTTAGTTTACAAGATTTGGTTCCACAATTCCTTGAGTTTCAAATTTTCTCTCCCTCCCTCCCCACCTCCCCACCACCTGCCCCCGCCATGGTGGCATACAATCAAGTGTAGGATCTGCAAATACATTAGACATTAATCAGGTTATAAAGAACGATTGGATCAGATGGAATGAACAATGGGAAAGAGGAAACAAAACCAAACAAGAGAAAGAAAAAGAACAGCTTGCTTCAACCTGGATTCAAACTCTGTTCTTTCTGGTTCTTCCTCTGGATGTAGACATCTCTCTCCATCACGAGTCTGTTGTGGTTGACTTATAACCTTGCATTGCTGAGAAGAATCCAGTCTATCAATTCTTTGATGTTTTACCAAGCTCTAAATACTCTATAACACTTGTTTCATCTCTCATTGTGGCTGTTGGAATAAATTGTTCTCATCCACCCATTCCACCAAGAGAAGTCTTCACACGTTTGACGTAGGCATCCCCCTAACTCACCAACTGTTTGAAGTCTGTCAATTATCATTAAACTCCTCTAACCCCTCTGCTAAGACAGTATACTGGGAGGTGGCTGCTGCATGCTACAGCTTCTTTGAGCCACCGGTGAGTATTGGGTGATAGGGGACATCAAAGGGCTCAGCAAACCCTCACATCAGAGGTACTAGTCCTTCCTGAACACCCTATAAACATTCAGCCTCCTACTTCAAAATAAAAATGCAATTACTGCTAATTCCTCTTAATTAGGACCTTTATTCTCATGATTAGCTAGGATTCTGTCAGAGAGTCAATGCAAAAACAACACAGTTAAAAGTTCAAGTATGGTACTAGAATAGGTATAAGTACTAAAATTCAGATGACTTTAATTAAGTATGTAAGCATAAGTTAAGGCACAGCTTATGTTTTGACACCTCCCTCTCTGAGTGGACTGAACATTGTTTATGGTGGAAAACAAAACAAAGAGCCTCTAGATACTATTCTTACTAAGCCTAAACTTTACCAGTGCGACCCTGAGGTCACTTATTTTACTCTTATATCTACAAATGCAAAGAAGGTGTTACTTAACAGAGAGTGAAGAAATGCCATAGATCACTTGTATACTCTTCTAAAATTATATATTCACTACTCTTTGTGACAAATGTACACAGAACATCACCATGTCCTGTTCATATTAAATTTGTCTGGATTCTACCCTCAAACTCCAAATGACTTGAATTAACATTGACATTATCTTTTTTTTTTCCATCATAGATACATCTGGCTTTAACTGAGAGTTTATTGATTAGTACCCAGAAGGCATGGCTAGTAATCTTTTCAAAGGTTTGAACAGTCTCAGGCTTATTGTGTCACTTTCTGGACAGGATGAAGAGAGTCAGGGGGCTTGTTTGAAGGTCAGTTCTCATTTGATTTCTGTATGTTCACGCCTTTGACAGGCAATAGAATCTTATTAGAAAGAAACACTTTTTTTATTTCTTGACCGGGAAGAAGTGTTCTGGGGAATTTCTTGGGAAAAAAGGGAAGGCTCTCTATAATGACTAAGTGACTTCTTAAACCCACATTGTCTCTATCTTCTGGATCATCTCCAAGAGTTTCAAGTTTTTATTATTATACTTATAATTTCTGCCACATAAAGTAACATAAAATAACATGAGTGTTTTTCTAGGTTTAGTCAAAGTCAGGAAAATGAAACTGAAACACTTGGTGGTGGTGGTTTCTTTGCCTTTGAAAGATAAAGGTTGACAGGGTGAATTTTAATGTTTATAACATTTCAATAAATTTCAGAATTAGATTTTTACTTATCAAATTTGCTTTCTCAACAATGATCATAACTCATACTTATTTGGCATCTGGAAGATTAAGAAGTGATTTACATATGAGTCTTACAAAACAACAACAACAACAACAATGCTATGAGGAAGGTGCTAGTATTATTATCCTAATCTAACAGAGTATTTTAGGTCTAGAGCTACAAGGGACCTCAGAAGTCATCTAATCTAATCCCTCCATTTGACAGATGAGAAAGCTGAGGCCTATGGAGGTTTAGCAACTTGATTAAGGTAGTAAGTATAGTGGGTGGGATTTGAATCCAAGTACTCTACCTTAAAATCTCTCCTCTCTCCCCATTTAAATTCATTGTCCACTCAGCTGTGAAACTGAGCCTCCTAAATTATATATTTGACCATGTCACCTTCAGTAAATCTCAGCAACTCCCTATTACCTCCAGGGTAAAATATGAAATTATCTGTTTGGCTTTTTAAAACCTTTCATAACCTGAGGCTATTTTACCTTTCTAGTCTTCTTATACCTTGCTTTACTACATATACTCCTTAATCCAATAACACCGTCCTCCTTGTTGTAATTTGTCCTTCTTTCTAGCAAAGGACCAATGAAATCTCCAGGGTAATATCTGGACTTGTGTGTAAATTGGATTTAAGAGAGGTAGAGCTGTGTTCTTAGCCTCATTCCTCCAGAGCCATACAATCCCAGTGTCTCAACAAAAGGTGATAACTCAGGAAGCAGTGGATGACCTTGACCTTTTAAAATTATGTCTTTCCCAGGTCTCAGTTTGTCTGAGGCAACACCTATTCACTGACTAAGGCTAAGTAAGATTTGAAACAAAACTGTTCCTCTCATAGAACATTTTATCTCCTAACTGAGCATTTTTCATGACTTTCCCTCATACCTGAAATTCTCTTCCTCCTAGATTCTTTATTTTCCTGTGAGTCTCTGTTAAAGGTCTACCATTTGTAAGAAATCTTCCTCAAGTCTCCTTAATCTTTCTGCCTTTTCTCTGAGACTACCCCAATTTATCCAAGTATAGATCTTATTCATAATACAGTTATTCATATAGCTTCCATAGACTGAGATCCTTGAGGAAAAGGGCTATTCCCCCCCCCCCTTTCCTTATTTTCCCACTGTTTAGCACAGTCAGGTACAGGATAAGCATATAATTATTGATTTCAGAGTCAATGCTCTTTAAACTATACTGCTTACTACCTTGATGAGGAAACTGAGGCTTAATAAGTATCCTGCCCATGGTTGGTTCTTGTCAGAGATGGGGTAATTTCCTGATATGATTCCAATTTTATTATTTTCCTGATCCTTTAAACCATTAAATTGTTCAAATAGGAAGGAGACATCATCCCCACATCTTTTACAAGGTGATTTAAACCTTTGTGTTTGTGCCATATTCTGTCTCAAGATGCTCAAATGTGGACTGAAAACTGTTTCTTATTTTAGCAACTTTAAAAAAAAATAATTTATTAGTTTAGTTTCAGTTAACAAGATTCAATTCCATAGTTCCTTGATTTTCAAATTTCTTTTCCTTCCCTCCCCCCTCCCCCCATGACAGCCAGTATAAGATCTGCAAATGCATTCATATTAGACATTATTCCAATTACAAAGGCATATTGTACTAGGTGGGATGAAAGATGGTAAGGAAGAAACAAAACCAAACAACGAAAAGAAAAAGATCATTTAGTTTGCTTCCATCAGGATTCAGGCTCAGTTCTTTTTAGTTATATCTCTGGATGGCGCTTTTCTCACTTTCTTGAGTCTTTCGGGATTGACTTATATCACTGCATTGCTGAAAAGAGTCCAGTCTGTCATAGTTGGTCATCACAGATATGGTATGTCTGTGATTGTATAACAAATTTCTTCTGATTCTACTCTTCTCGCTTAGCATCAGTTTGTATAAGTCTCTCCAGGTAACTGTGAAATCCATCACCTCCTCGTTTCTTATAGCACAATAATATTCCATTACATTCATATACCACAACTTGTTTAGCCATTCCCAAATTGATGGGCACCCCTTTAGTTTCCAATTCTTTGCAAACACAAAAAGGGCTACTAAAAATATTTTTGTACATATGGGTTTTCCTCCCACTTCTATGATTTCTTTGGGATGTAATCCTAGAAGTGGTATGGCTGGGTCAAAGGGTATGAAATTATTTATAGTCCTTTGGGCATAATTCCAGATTGCTCTCCAGAATGGTTGGATAAGTTCACAACTCCACCAGCAATGTATTAGTGTTCCAAATTGTCCACATCCTCTCCAGCATTTTAGCAACTTTTTAAATATTAAACCAAAGTTTTTTTTTACTCCTTTCTAGCATAAAACTGCTCACATAAAAATAATAACTATTTTTACTAGTTGATTTATTCTTTTTCTCTATAAAAAATTGTTTTTCTCCTCTATTTGCAAAACTACCTATGGAAAAAATAGTACCTTATAAAACATTTGACACATTTGAATAACTTAAGACAACAGCTTTTCACACATAGTTACCATATATTTGAAAATAACATGACCCTATTTGTAAAACAAAGTGCATGCATGCTCAAGTGTGCATGTGCAACCACACACACACACACACACACACACACACACACACACACACACCAGAATCCTGTTATTCATTTTTTGCCAGTCCATACCACCTTTCCTTCCAGTTAATTTGATCTATTCTATTTTATTTAATTCTATATGCTTAATCTCCAGTAGAAGGCAATAAATCACTCTTTAAAACTATAGGAATAAATCAGTGTAGAAATTCAGGAACAAAAGTAACAGCTTCAAGGATAAAAGTATTTTATGACTTGCTTCAGGTCAGAAGAAAGGAATAGAGGATAGTGACCAGCGTTTGTTTGAAAATTAAAGGGAACGCCTGGTTGATATTGAGATGCTTCCTTGTAAATTGTATAGTTCTTAATCTGTAACTTCTCTGCCTTTCCTTGATCCTATAGCCTTTGGCTTTATTTTTCTCTTAATGTTCATTGGGTTCTATTTTGAGGCTTGATCAAGAAGATTAAATTGAAGGTTCACTTTAATTATTAAGCAGCATTAGCTATCTGGTCAATAAACTGACATTTAAATTGCTTTATCTTGACATACTTGGGTCAAGGACTCACAAAGAAAAGGAAGTCAGACATGAAAAATAAAAAAAAAAGGTATAAAGTGCAAACTCATAAGAAAAAAAAGATTCCCCCAATATATCTCCCTGTAAGCACAGGCATTCTCAGACTTATGCAGACTGGTTTTAAAATATGTAACACTTTATGCATCCCTCAAAACACACATGGGCTCCTAGACATCCAACCCAGGTTTGAAATATTCTAGGTCATGATGGGCTTAAAACATTAATATGTATATTTTAATACCTAGCTAAGTAACACATTGTTTAGAACAAAAGAATTTTAATCAAATAGCAAAACAAAGGGACAAGAAGATCTGAGTTCATATATATGTATACACACATGAATACATATACACATATATGTATGTATGTGTACACATGAGCACACACATGCACACATATATATTAGGTACATTTACAACTATAGGGGAAGGGCACACATGCAAAACCTACAAATGACCAGAGAATATCCATGGTGTGCAAAAATATAAAGAACATGTGGTACTGCAAAATATATATGAAGGGGCATGCAGAAGGAACTATATGATAAGAGTACATATGTGGAGGACACTAAGACCTTTCAAGCTATCAAAACTTAAAACCACAGCAAGACTTTGGGGACATTATGTATTTACATGGATACGTAAAAGTCAAGACACTGAATCATTTCTGACCTGATCAGCTGAAAATGTGGTATATGGAGAGCAGCAGGGTGGGAAGATGAAAACTTCATTCATTCAATGACTCAACAAGCACATATTAAGACATTTAAGTAACTGTACTAGGTATCAGTTTTTGTAGGTATGAAGACAAAAACTCTATCCTAAAGGAGCTGATATTCTCCTGGGTGGGTAGGGAAGGTAAAAACAAATGTACAAATAAATATGTTATAATGAATTATGTGAAATTGTAAGTAAATAAAATTATAAATACATAAATATGATATGTGTAAAAATAATTTCAGAAATGGAGAACAATAATAACTGGGGAGTCAAGAAAACACTTATGTAAGAATTTGTTCTTGAGTATTGCAACATTGCAAGGAGTTATTAAGAAAGGAGATTAAATGCTATGAATGTTGAATAGCAAGTAGGCCAGTTTGTCTGGAATATAAAGTATATGAGGAGTAAAATGAGATTGATTTGCAAAGATAGATTACATCCAAACCATGATGGCAGACAGAGCTGTCTACATTTTATTCTAGAATCATTTGAGAATTAATAGAACTTATCCAGGATCATTGGGTCTGACAAAAACATCAATTTATGGAAATTGAGGGGATGTCTATCAATTGGGGAATGGCTGAACAAGTTGTGGTATATGAATATAAACAATACTATTGTGCTATGAGAAATGATGAGCAGACAGACTTCAGAAAATCCTAGAAAGACACATAAGAACTGATGCTGGATGAAATTAGCAGAATCAGAACATTGTGGACAGTAACAACTATCTACAACTGTGATGACTGACTTTTATAGACTTAGCTTTTCTTAGCAATGCAAGGATATAAGACAATTCCAAAAGACTAACAATGGAAAATGCTATCCACATCTAGAAGAAGAACTTTGGAGTCTAAATGTGGATGAAAATATATTATTTACTCTCCTTTTCTTTCATTGTTTTGTTGTTTCTTCTTTCTCATGGTTCCTCCCATTAGTTCTAATTCTTCTTTACATCACAACAAATATGAAAATATGTTTAATATGAATATGTAAGTAGAGCCTATTGCATATTGTCTTGGGGAGGGGGAGAAGAAGGGGAGAGAGAAAATTTGAAATTCAAAATCTTATGGAAGTGCATGTTGAAAACTTAAAGTAAACAAATTTATCCAAAAAATTTTTTTAAAAAAGAATATCAATTTGGTAGTTGGAGTGGAAAGACTAGAAGCAGATTGATCAATTGGGAGATAATCACATTAGTTCAGATGAGAGCTAATGAGAACCTGAATGAGGGCAATAGTCCTGTGAATAGAAAGCAGGAGATAAATTATAATAATAATTTTATTGTTACTATTATTATTACATATTACTGTTATTAAATAACTATCATTTATGCAGCACTTTAATGTTGCAAAGCACTTTACAAATATTATTTCATTTTATCCTCACAACAACCATGGAAGGTAGGTGTCATTTTCTTCTCTACTTCAGACATGAAGAAATTCATCTTTCCACCCCCACCTACCCCCTATTATATTGTTGGTTCATATTCAGTTTGCTATCAATTAATACTTTTTCCCATGGTTAAGGCAATTATACCCCAATGCATATCTGTGATTTTTTTCTTCAAACTTGAGTGCCCTAAGCATGTTGTAGAGAAAGAAAACAAACAGTGACAACAAAAAGTTGGTTGAAAGATTTAGAGCTGGAGAGGACCTTAGGAAACATTGAACCAATTCCTCAGCCACTTAATAAATCAAACAACTGAGGCAAAGAAAAGCTGACAGAGGTTAAATGACATGCCCAGAGTCACACAGCTACTTAAGGTCTGAGATTAGTTTCAGCTCAGGTCTCCCTGATCAATGTAGGTCTCTACTGAATCACCTAATTATCTAAGGATTTAAAAGATTTGGTGACTGGTTGGTTTATTTGTTTATTTGGTGGGGGGAGGAGTAGTGAGGAAGAGTGAAGAGTCAAGGATGCCACAGAGTTTATGAACCTCTGAATATATGAATGTAAGGATGATTCATACCCTTGAAAGAAATAGGAAAGCTAGGAAATAGAATGAATTTTGGGGAAAATTTAGTGAATTCCATTTTGGACATGTTAAGTTTGTGATGCCTACAGAAGATCAGTTTGGAGGCCATTTGATCATATATATCATATAGTATCATAGATTCAGAAGTCATCTTGTTAAATCCCCTTCTTTTTTGGAGGGAGGGGGGAAGGCATGACAATTGGGGCTAAGTGACTTACCCAAAATCACTCAACTAGTAAGTGTGATCAAGTGTCTGAGGCCAAATTTGAACTCAGGTCCCCCTGACTCCAGGGCCGGTGCTCTATTCACTTCACCACCTAGCTGCCCCTAAATGCCCTCCTTTTACAGATGGGGAAACTGAGGTTCAGAGAAGCTGAGACTTTCCTATCATTGCCTGGATTCAGTTTCAGTTCCTTTGATTTCCAGTTTACCAGTCAGGCCCTTGGTGATGCAGCACTGGAGTACCAGAGATAGACTGAGGCTAGATATATAAAACTGGGAGTCATTTGCATAAAGGTTGAACTTGCTCTTTCTTAATCCTTTAACCCTTTGGGGTCCTCAGGAGCCCCTTTGGAAGATTACAGACCTTTCTGATAATAAAGGGGAATTAGACCCCTCACTTCATCCAATACTGTTGATGGAATTCATTGGAAGACAATTTTGTGACATCTCATTATCATATTTTGAACTGGAACCCATATCTTCAACTTAAGCTTTACCTACATTACTAATCAATTGTCATCCTCTGAGGAGGATAAAAAATGGGAAAATTGGAATCAAGTACTCAGTGAGCACAAAGAAAAAAAAATGTCCAGTGTGTATAAAAACATTCTGCCAAGAAAAGAAAATGTCACTAGACAAAATTGCTCCTGGGAGGACAGAATTCAACATCCCATGAATTGCAATTTGAGACTGCATGGGGAAAGAGCCAACAAATTCAAAGCCAAATCCATCCAAAAATAATCCATTTTTAGATCAAAACTATCTAACACACACAACACCATTATGTGTTACAATATACCCAGCCAAAAAAAAAAATAATTGGCCCAGGCTAACTTTGAATGCAGCCCAGATTTGCACAAAACTTGATGAAAGATTTGTCTACCTCAAGAAAACTTTTGATGAACCCAGTCCCAAGTTTCAAATTTTAATAAAAAACCTGAAACCAAGCAAGATTTTCCTGGCTTCATGTTTAGTGTGGAAGCACTGCATAGCTCTAATTATAAGGCCTTATGGGAAGAGTGAGAAAGATAGGCATGAGAAAGAAAAATCACTGATATGGGTAATTAAAGGGAAAAATTGGAAAACAAATCAGAATTGAAATTATAATTTGAGGTGGGAAAAAAATCACTAGCAAGGAAACAGCATATTTACATTGAAAATTTGTGTGAGTATCAAAATGGCATGTAAGGAGTATTCTGTGTTTTGATTATTGCTGAAAGTATAGACATTTCCCACCAAGAATGAATGTCACATCTGAACTGACTGAACTGGGAATAGAAAATCGAGTACAGAACAATCCTCTTCCCACTCCTGCAGTGTCATGTTTTCTTTCTCTTATTTATTGATTTTATGCATCCAAAGATTGATTTTCATAGAGTTAATTCATTTTAAAAGGGTCTGTGGCCAGACATATAGGCCACCTCAAAGCAGAATTGAGTATGCAAAAAAAAAAGTTTGCCTTGGGGAGATAAAATGGACAAGCAGCCCAGTTTGATTTCTCTGTGGGTCTGGAGCCAATTGTTTAGGTGAGGTAAGACTCTTTTCAGCTTCCTAGTGTATGATAATCTGTGAGGATGACTAAAGTAGTTTCACTTTTCCCTTGATCCAAGATGTTTTTTTGTATTTCCTTTTCAGCGTACTGTTAGCAGAGAAGCAGCCCAGACAAATAGATGAATAGATGAAAGATAGTAAATAAACAATAGACATATATACAGGATGGATTAGGTAAATATAGATAAAAAGATACATACCTATTAATAGAGCTTAACTATTTTTGTTTTCTTTTTGTTTTTCCGAGTCATTCAGGTGGCAGTAGTAAACAAAGTGGATATGGACTCAGGAAGACCTAGGTTTGCATCTGCTCTCAGACATATGTTAGATGTGTGTCCCTGGGCAAGTCACTTAATCACTTTCTGCTTCAGTTTCCTCATCTGTAAAATGGGATAATAATAAAACCTACCTCTCAGGGTTGTCATGACAATAAAATACTATTTGTAAAGTGCTTTGCAAACCTTAAAGTACTAAATAAATATTAATTATTATCGCTAGTGTTGCTTCTGCTACTATGTATATGGTTGTTGTTTGAACAGATGATTTTATTTGGGATACAACATAACAGTGGGAAGAAGATTTAAAGTCAGAAGATCTAGGTTAGCATCCCAGGTCTCTGCCACTAAGTAACTATGTTACCTTGGCTCCTATGCAACATAAGACCCTGCTTTGAGGTATGTAGGGGATAGGATGCCTATACTGCTTTCATTGCTAGAGGCACCTTCCTTTAATTAAGGAGATCTCTCACCCTCACTTTACAAATCCATTTTTAGAATCTTTTAATTTCTATGTGGATCAAAATAGAGGTCTGTATTGATATACCTTGTTCCAAAGACATGGGATATACAGGAGGTTTGGTGGTGGTGGTGGTATATGATTGTATATTAAGGAGGTACACTCATATGAAAGAAATTCAGGAACCTGAGGAAGAAAGCATGGTGGAAAACATTGGGGAAAAGATTGATGAAGAGAGAAATAGAAGAGGTTTTTACCATTTCAATATACTACAGAGCACCAGGCCAGAAAGCAGAAATGTATAAGCTATAGGAATGGATCACAAGCATGTCACAGATAAAATAGTCATAGGGATAGGGATTCGATCTGTTATTTCCTTGGTATAGTGAACTCCTGGTTTAACAAACTCCTACCAATGTAAGTAGACATGTTTTCTGGTTGAGGAGGAGTAGGAAATTCTTCAGAATGAAATTCTGAACACATGAAGGAAAACACTTTGATTGAGGAGGAAAATTATCTTAGAGATTCGTGTGGATACACAAAAAGTCAACTAGCTTAGTTAAAAAAAAGATAGAAGCAATATGAGGTATCAAAGCATAGCATGGTCCTGTAAAATTAATATCATATAATGTAAAACCTCAGAAGAACTGAGGTTAGCAAGAAATAATAACTGTCAACAAAGAAATGACAGAAAATTAAATTCCTCTTTTACTTTTGCAAGCCATTAGATCATGAGCTCCTGGCCAAACACCGTATATTTTTTTGTTTGTTGCCTTTATGTCCCCAACATTTAATAAATACATATTAATTAACTGGCTTCTGGTTTCTCTGCTAAGTAGAATGACCTTGGCATTAAAAGTGACTGAACCATAATACTTAAAAATGTTCTGATAACCAGGAGAGTTGAGGAGACAATAAAGGAACTTCCTGTGAAAAATACAAGTCACTGGCCCAGAAGAACTACATTATTTTTTTATCCTTTTGGAGGGGGGCAATTGGGGTTAAATGACTTTCCCAAGGTCACACAGCTAGTAAGTGTTAAGTGTCTAAGGCCCAATTTGAACTCAGGTCCTCCTGACTCCACAGCCAGTACTTTATTCACTGCACCATCTGGCCACCCCAAGAACTACGTTCTTCATATAGAAAGAACTAGGGGGATTTTATTGCTAAGATACTCTTGGTGATATTTAAAATATTGTGAAAACTAGGAGAGGTATGCTGGAACTGGAAAACAAAATGTCCTTATTAAAAACTCCTGGTCAAAATTTCAAGAGGATGATTAAAGCAATAATTAATGAGAATCTAGAAAAGGAAGTAGGGCCAGAATAATCCCTTAATCTTTTTTTTTTTTAAACAGGGTCACTAAACTAGTAGATTAAGGGAATGCTGTTGATATTTCTGACCTAGATTTCAGCAACACATTGGATATAGTATCTGATAATGAAATTAGTTGGATTTGGAAGGAAATGTGTATGTGTGTGTGTGTGTGTGTGTGTGTGTGTGTGTGTGTGTGTGTGTGTGTGCGTGTTCGCGTGCACACATGTGTGCATGTTTTCCTTGATAGAATGTAATATCCTTCAGGGGATTGTTTATTTTTTGGATTTATATCCTCAAGTCCTAGTCCAGTGGCTGGCCTCAAGGAGTTTACGTTCTATCAAGAGAAAGAAATATACCTTATATTTGGACTATTGTGTTCAATTTTGATATAAAGAGTTTAAGAAAAATATGGAAAATTAGAGAACATCCAAAGGAAATCAATTGATTGAAAGATCTGGAACACATGGATAGTGTCTGAGTCAGGATTTGAACTCTGGTCTTTTTGACCTTTGATCCACAGTTCTATCCACTATATCGTGCACTGCCTTAATTGTTTCAAATCTAACTTTGTCTCTTTGAAAGTTGTAGAAATTCCTACTAGTTCAGCTGATGGAGGGGAGGAGTGGCCTAACATGCCAGCCCTTCAAACACTTTGGAGAACAGTTATTATATGAGCCTTAAACCTTATCCTGTCCATGACAAACATGCCTAGTTACTTCAAGTGAGTCTCTTTTGTTATCTGTTATGTAATTACTAGTCATTAGGCAATATGCTAAGAAATGGGAATACAAGAAAAAGTCCCTTTTCTCAAGGACCTTATATTCTAATGGGGAAACAATAATTTAGAGAGAGAGAGAGAGAGAGAGAGAGAGAGAGAGAGAGAGAGAGAGAGAGTAGATAGAAATAGTTACTCCAGTAACTTTGCCAAGAAAACCCCAAAAGGGGTCACAAAGAATTGGATACAACTGATATGACTGAACAAAACCAAGGACAGAAGGAAACCTTAGAGAAGAAGACATTAACAGCTGGTGAAGGGACAAGGAAAGGACTCCTGAATAAGGTGGTACTTATGTTAGGTCTTGAAAGAAGCTAGATTCTCAGAGGCAGAGGTGAAGTGAGAAAGCATTCTATGTGTTTGGGACTGCCTGTGTAAAGGCACTTAGACTGGAGACGGAGTGTTGTGTGTGTAATGGTAAGAGAATTAAAAAGATAAGAAGGGACTAGGTTATGAAGACTACTAAACTTTAAACTTGATGTTTATTTTTAATCCTAGAAGGAACTATTAGAGTTTATTGAGTTGGGAGCTGATGTGATCAGATTTGTGCTTTAGAAGAACTTTAGGACTTAATGCTTTAGGAACCTGTGAGCCAGTGAAAACCGATTTGAGAGATATGGTCCCAGATCACAGCATGTATATGTGTTACAGCTCAATGGACTCAGAGACTTGGCATTGCTCCCCTTCCCAGACTCTTGTTTGCCATGACACAAAGTTTCATGGTCCCTGCCCTTAATTCCTCATTTCTTATCAGACAACTCAGAAAATATCTTGAGTTCAATGGTTCAGATTATCTCACTATGTTCTCTCGTGGATAATGTGGTAGTCTACTATTAATACTAATACCAAATCTTTGACTAAAACAATATAACTTTGAGCAATGAGTAACTTGGAAACTTTTACTGGAGTATGAAGGTTGTTGAACATCTAATCTACTAGCTTGTCTATGAACATTGAATAGCAAGGATGACACCTTCCCATGCTACTTTGCAATGGCATCTGTCCTCCTGCCTTGGCTACTGTCCCTGTTTGGCCTTCCCTCTCCTTTATCTTACAGGGAACTCTCAGGAGTCCATCACTTGAAGGATTATATTCCAAAGAGATCATAGAAGTGGGAGGAAGACCCATATGTACAAAAATATTTATAGCAGCTCTTTTTGTGGTTGCAAAGAATTGGAAATTAAGGGGGTGCCCATCAATTGGGCAATGGCTGAACAGTTTGTGGTATATGCATGTAATGGAATACTATTGTGCTATAAGAAATGAGGAGCAGATGGTCTTCATATTTACCTGGAGAGGCTTATACAAACTGATCCTGAGTGAGAAGAGTAGAACCAGGAGAAATTTGTATACAATCACAGACACAACATATGTGTGATGACCAGCTATGACAGACTGGACTCTTCTCAGCAATGCAGTGATATAAGTCAATCACAGAAGACGCATGATGGAGAGAGATGCCTACATCCAGAGGAAGAACTAGAAAGAACTGAGTTTGAATCCTGATGGAAGCAAACTACTTGATCTTTTTCTTTTCATTGTTTGGTTTTATTTCCTCTTTACCATTTTTCATTCTAACTAGTACAATCAGCCTTTGTAACCTGACTAATGTCTAATGTGAAGGGATTTGCAGATCCTATACTGGACTATATGCCATTGTGGGGGGTGGAGGGAGGGAAGGGTAATTTGAAACTCAAGGAACTATGGAATTGAATCCTGTAAACTAAAAATAAACAAACAAATTAATTTTAAAAAAGCTATTGCAAAATTCCAGGCCATAGGTCATGAAAAACTGAACTCAGGTGGTGTCTCTTTTAGTGGTTTGAGAAGAGGATGTATGGGAGAGAAAGAAGTGGTAAGATTTGTCAATTGCCAGGATATAGGAATTGAGAGAATGTGAGGCACTAAGGATGAATGATAATGAGACTAGATTTTATACATATATATATATATATATATATATATATATATACATATATATATACACACTTGTTTCTTATACAATGTAGGCTTTGGGAGGAAATGTCTATTCCATCTTGGTCTTACTTGGTCTTACTCATCCTCAGTGTCTAGCACAGGGCCTGGATCAGAGTAGGTACTCAGTGAACATTTGCTGATTGATGAAGGATTTAGTGTTTCATCATTATAGCATGTGCTAATTGGTTTTATAACCTGAGTGCAGTACTCTGAACACTCTCTTTGTTGACACATGTCCCAACCCTTCTACAACTTGGGATGTGGTCTTTGTGTGTTTGCATTATTCTATTTCTAAACAGGTGATTAACCTCCATAAAAGTGACTCAGTCTGTCCTCAGACATATGGGCCATCACAAGACCTCTGTTTGAAGGCTTTCCTGATCGGTATGACCAAGTACTTGTGCTCAGCTGGCAAATCCTTCTAGAGTCCAGATTTACCTTAGAAACCTTAGAGAAAGTTTCCAACATTACTTATTTTAAAGAGGCTGACTGAAAATAAACCCTTGAGAAAAGAAGACAGCTTTAAGTTGCTGCTGAATCTGAGTTCTATAAGTAGCAACACTCTAAATTTTCTGCCTCACTTCATTTTCATTTTCTAGTACTTTGTAACCAGTACTCCTTCAGTTTTCTTCATTTCCCACTATGTGGGAAAGCTAATCAGTACTGATGCAGACTTCACTAATTAATTGGAAGAAACACTTGTCTTTTTCTCTGATTGTGTACAAAACCCCAGGACTTGTTTTTTTATCAGTTTATACAGGTTTGTTGCGTGACTGCATCTTCAAAAAACCAATAATTATATTTAGAATTTTTTTTGAAAAAAAATCACTTCTAAGTGAAAGTTTCTTTCTCCCTGTTAAACATTATTTCTGAATCCAAGTTTACATGAGTCATAACTTGATATTTTTGGTGTTTATGTCAAACTTAGTTTGGCATTCTAAATGGCTCTCAAATTCATTCCCCCCCCTGGGGTTTTATTTCAATAATCACAGTAAAACTCAGCAACTCAATGTGGTGAAACTCCAGTGTGAAAAAATATATATAGATCTAGTTATTTGGGTGAAAGTGTTTATGATTGCTCTCCTTCAGTGTTTAACAACCTAATTTACTGTCCTTTGAAGAAATGTCATAAAATAGTATAAGAAAAAAATGTGCAAGTATTTTATTTGTTATTTAGCAAACACCTTCACAGAAACTTGAAAATCCCTTTAAAATCATATTTCCTTTTCTTTGTCAGCAATACTCTCTTAGAAGCAGGAAAATATAGTGACATAGTAGTTATTTTCTAATTTGCAAATGCATCCTTTCCCCTTATTTTTAATGGAGCTTGAAATTAACCAAAGCCTTACTTTGAGCATTATTGTCATATTTGCATTCTAAAAATACCTCGTATGATTCTTTTTGCCTTAACTCTAAAACATTTTTCCTTGTGTAGAGTCTCCATTCATTTTCAAAGTATCAGGATTCAAAGGGCAGATATAGGCAACCGGAGAATCAGAAATTTTAATTCTGGGCCCAGAAAATAATTTACAAAGTAATTTTCTTATTGGCTAAGCAGGGTTTCCTCTTTCCAGCCCCTTCTTATCATCAAAGTTAATGATATTTATGCCATAACTCCCAGGTAAATGGGGTCAGAATATAGACTAATAGAATTTGGGCTACGGCAATTCCCCAAATGACAAATAGACAAAGGATATGAACAAATGAAGAAGTCAAATCTATCAAAAGTTATAGGAAGAAGCATCCTAAATCACTTTTGATTAGAGAAATGAAAGTTAAAATAACTCTGATATACTACTTCATACCTATCAGATTGGCTAATGTGACAAAAATGGGAAATGAAAAATGTTAGAGAGGAAAATTGGGACACTAACACACTGTTAGTGGAGTTGTGGGCTGATCGAACCATTCTGGAGAGCAATTTGGAACCATGCCCAAAGGGTAAACAAACTGTGCATACCCTTTCATCTAACAATAATACCACTGCTTGCTCTATATCCCAAAAGGATCATAAAAATGGGAAAAGGACTTACATGTGCAAAAATGTTTATAGCAGTGCTTTTTGTGGTGACAAAATATTAGAAACTTAGGGAATGCCCATCAATTGGGGAATGACTAGATGAATAGGAAGATTTCAGACAATCTTAGAAAGACTTGTTCAAACTGATGCAAAGTGAAATGAGCAGAACCAGGAAAACTTTGCACACAGTATCAGCAACATTGTGTGCTGATCAGCTATGAATGATTCACCTCTTCTCAGAAACACGATGATCCAAAATATAAAGGATTCAAGAAGGAAAATGCCATTCGTATCCATATAAAGAACTGATGAACTCTGAATGTAGATTGAAGCATATTTTTTCACTTACTTTATTCTTTTTGGTCATCTTTTCCCCCCATTTTGATCTGTTTCTTCTTTCACACTGTGACTAATATAGAAATATTTTTTACATGATAGCACATGTATAAATTATATCAAGTTGCCTACTATTTTCAGAAGAGAGGAGGAGAAGGAGAGGGGGAGAAAAATTTGGAACTCAAAATATTGTAAAAATGAATGCTAAAATTTTTCTTGATATGTATTTGGAGAAAAACACTATTAAACTTAAAAAAAAAGGATTTGGGCTAATGTTCTATAATTGACAAACATTGAATTATGGCTAGTTCCCTCACCTCCCATTTCACTAACAAGATTGTGAGCATCCATCATGGTTAGGCAAATGTACTTTTATTCCCATACTGGGATCAAAGCCCTGTTCTATGTTTGACATTGTTGTGACCTTGGAAAAGTAGCAACCTCAAAGGTAGTCAGTTTCTTCATCTATAAAATGATAGCATCAGTCCTTTCCTCCAATGCTGAGATTTTAAAAACAATGTTTAGTAATTTATATTTCCCCAGTTACATGTAAAAATAATTTTAACATTAATTTTTAAAACTTTGAGTTCCCAATTCTCTCCCTTCCTCTCTCCCCATTAAGAAGGCAAGTAATTTGATGTAGGTTATACATGTGCAGTCATGCAAAATATTTCTGTAATAGTCATATTGTGAAAGGAAACAGAGACAAAAAAAGAAAAATAAAGGAAGTAAAAGAAAAAGTATACTTCAAATCTGTATTCGAACACCATTAATTTTTTCTCTGGGGATGGATAGCATTTTCAATCATAAATACTTCAGAGTTCTCTTGGATCATTGTGTTACAAAGAATAGATAAGTCATTCACATCTTACCACATTGCTGTTATTTTGTTTGCAGTACATTTCACTTTGCATAAGCTTGCATAAGTCTTTCCAGGTATTTTCTGAAAGCATCCTGCTTAACATTTCTTTTAGGACAATAGTGTTTCATCACAATCACCTACCAATTTATCCATCCATTCACCAATTGATGGGCATGCTCTCAATTTCTAATTCTTTGTCCCCAGAAAAGAGTAGCTAAAATATTTTTTCTGTGTATAGATCCCTTTCCTTTTTTTTATTTTTAATCCCTTCTGGGATGCAGACCTAGTAATGGTATTGCTGGGTCAAAGAGTATGCATGGTTTTACAGCCCTTTGGGCATAGTTCCAAATTGCTCTACAGAATGGTCAAATAAGTTCATAATTCCGCCAACAGTGCATTAATTTCTCCTTTTCCCCATATCCCCTCCAACATTTGTCATTTACCTTTTCTGTCCCATTAACCAATCTAATACCACAAAATTGCTTTAATTGGCATTTCTCCAATCAGTAGTGAATTAGAGTATTTTTCATATGGCTATAGACAGCTTGATTTCATCTGAAAACTGATCACATCTTTTGATCATTTATCATTTGAGAAATGGCTCTTATTTTTATAAATTTGACTCAATTTATACATTTGACTCAAAGATTTGAGAAATGAGGCCTTTACCAGGAAAACTGACTTCAATTTTTTATTCACAGTTACTCTTACTATTTTCCTCCATTCTGTTCTTCCCCTCTATTACATTATCTCTCTCACACTCTCTTTTTTATCAACATCATCATCATCACCATCATTATTATTATTATTATTATTACATGCAGCTGGGAAATAAGACAAACAGGCACTGGGGTATAGAAATCCATCTTGCCCTGCTGGAAAGTCATAGGAGGGATGTGAGATGATATAGGAGAGAGCAGATTGGGGGAAGGGATATACAATGGGATCACTGTTTTGGGGTCATGTGTAGGGGAAAGATGGGAAGAAAAAATTTTTTTTCTGTTGTTTTATATTTTTATTTATTTTTGTCAAACATTTCCCCATTGCATTTTAGTCTGGTTGATGTATCCTGCTAACCATGGTCACATTTGGTTAGCCTTCCATCGTAATTCCTCTGGGACTATATAGCCTTCCATAACTTTCATTCCTGCCCCTCACACATTTTGCAACCAAGCTAGCTTACATAATATTCACCAAACATGTCATTTCATCTTCCAAGGATGTTCTATAGGCCTAAAAGGTCTTCCTTCCTACTTCCATCTCTTCCAGTTTCTAGCTCAAGTGTCACTTCCCATGTTAAGACTCTTTTGGTGGCCCCCAGCTGTTAGCACTCCCTATCCCCCTCCCACAAAATTACTTTCCACCCATTTTCTTTTTATATCTACTTATCTGCATATATATATATATATATATATATATATATATATATATATATATAGTTCCTCCACTCCTTTCACTGCATCACTCTTCCCTCTTCCCAGTAAAAATCTAACTTCCTTGAATTCAGGGACTGTTTTCATTTTTGTCTTTTCATTTTTATTTCCTGAATGCCTTCCTAGACACTCACCGGCTGTGTGAACCTGGGCAAGTCACTTAAACATATTTTTTTAATAATAGTATTTATATATATTTGAAACATTTAATCTTAAGACCTTGAATTTCAGATCCATTTCCTTCCTCCCTTGTCATCCATTTCCTCTGGGGAGATAAGTAATTCAGTATATGTTGTACATGTCTAGCTACGCAAAATATTATCATAGTAGATATATTGTACAAGGCTGCTTATAATTCCCTCCCACTCATCCCACCCCCCACCTGGTCCATTCCCTACTTGATACTGTTCCTCTTCTATAGTGGGTAATTCCAACCTCCCCTCACCCCAAGGATGACCTCCCATCCATTATCTCTACTCTCATCCCCCTTCCCCCTATTCTGCTGCAGGTTGAGATATGCCATTTAGTATGTATGTCATTCTCTCCCTGAACCAAATTCAATGAGAATGTGGTTTTGCCTTTTTGCCTTCCTATTCTTCCCCTCCCTTGAAACCACTTCCCCTTGCTTCTTCTACATGAGATAGTTTACCCTACCCTGTCTCTCCAAATCTCCTATAGCCACTTTCCTCTCTCACCTCATAATTTCACCCCCTGAGTATCCTCCCTTCCCAACAAATTCAACCTATGCCCTCTATCCATATATAACTGTAACCATATACACACACATTCACATATGTATTTATATGACCACACACCCTTCTTCCATTATTTTCATACTGAGGAAGATTTCATCAGTAACAGTTATTGTTTTTCCATATAGGAATGTAAATAGTTCAACTTTAATAAGTTCCTTTTGATTTCTTTTCCCTGATTACCTTCTCAGGCATCTCTTGCTTCTTGTGTCTGGATGTCAAATTTTCTATTCAGCTCTGGTTTTTTCCTCAAGATTGCTTGAAAGTCCTCTATTGCACTGAATGACCACATTTTCGGCTGAAACAAAACACTCAGTTTTTCTGGGTAGGTGACCCTTGGGCTCATTCCCAGCTCTTTTGCCCTCTGGAATATCATATTCCATGCCCTTCAATCCCTCAGTGTAGAAGCTGCCAGGTCTTGTGCTATTCTGATTGTATTTCCACAATACTGAAATTGTTTCTTCCTGGCTGCTTGTAGTATTTTCTCCTTGATCTGGGGATTCTGGAACCTGGCTATAATATTCCTGGGAGTTTTCTTTTTGGGATCTTTTTCAGGAGGTGATCTGTGGATTCTTTCAACCTCTATTTTGCCCTCTGGATCTAAAACATCAGGGCGATTTTCCTTGAGAATTTCTTGAAGGGTGATTTCTAGGTTCTTTCTTTGATCATGGCTTTCAGGTAGTCCAATAATTTTTAAATTGTCTCTCCTGGATCTATTTTCCAGGTCAGTGGTTTTTCCCATGAGATATTTCACATTGCCTTCTAATCTTTCATTTGTTTGGATCTGCTTAACAGCATCTTGATTTCTTATAAAGTTATTAGCTTCCATTTGCTTCAGTCTAACTCTGAAGGAATGAATCTCATCAGTGAACTTTTGAGATTCTTTTTCCATCTGGCAAATTCGACTTTTTAAGGCATTCTTCTCCTCATTGCCCTTTTGGGCCTCCTTTGCCATTTGAGCTAGTCTATTTTTTAAGGTGTTGTTTTCCTCAGTCAGGCTGTTGACCCTCATTTCATACTTTTCCTGCATCCTTCTCATTTCCCTTTCCAATTTTTCATCCACTTCTCTTATTTGATTTCTAAAGTCCTTCTTAAGGTCCTCTATGGCCTGCAACCCTCTCATGTTTTCCCCTGGGGCTTTTGGAGCAGGACGTCTGACCTCACAGTCCTTTTCCCCTATGCTTCGACCCTCTTTGCCCCCAAAGTAGGAGTCTAGTGTTGCATTTTTCTCTTTAATTTGTTTCCTTTGCCTTGGCATGTTGCCACTTAATTACTTGACTTTTGGGCTTGTTGCCACAGTATGGCTTTGCTGCCATATAAGGGAATTTTCATCCCAAATGTATGGGGGGGGGTGCAACTTCTGCTTCTGGCAAGCTGGAAACCCACCCATGACCTCCACCCCAGATCACAATCCAGATCCAGGGAGGTTAAAACAAGAACGATTACCCGCCCCACCCCCCCCCCCAAGACTGATCGCTGGATCTCCCTACTATTCGAAGGCCAGGAGCTGGAGCTGCCTCTGAAAACTGCAAAATGGTGTGTCTCCTCAGCAGCTTCTAGCCCCCAGGCGAGGTAGCCGACATTTCCCAAATACTGATCCCAAAGTCCATAGGGCACTAACCTCTCACTTTGTCCTAGTCATGTCTGTGTTGATACTTTTGGAATTGTGACAGCTGCTGGTGTTCTGGGGTCCCTCCTGCTGGCCCTGCTGCCTTGGAGCTGAAACCTCGACTCAGGCACTCAGCTGTGCTTGGCTCCCTTCACTCTGAGCGCTGCACTGCTGGCTCCCAGACCACTGCGCTGGTCCTTCCTGCAGGGCTGCAGGGCTGTTCTCAGCAGGAGGTTAGCTTCTCTTTGTTGTTCTGCGGGTGCCGGGGCTCCAGAAGTTGTTCAGAGTCCCCTTTTACATAGTTTGGAGGTAATCTGGGGGCAGAATGGCTTGGATGAGCTGTTTCTACTCCACCATCTTGGCTCCACCCCCCTCTCGATCTCTCTTAAGAGATAATACCCTGTCCCTCCTCTAAAGTGTTTTGCTTCCAACTACCCCCTCCACCAGTCTGCCCTCCCTTCTATCACTCCCCACCCCTTTCTCTTATCCCCTTCCACTTCTACTTTCCTCTAGGGTAAGGCAGATATCTACTCATTGAGTGTATATATTATTCCCTCTTTGAGCCAATTCTATTAAGAATTGTTCAAAATTCAAGTTTGTTCATTCCCCTTCACTTTCCTCCTCTTCTCCAACGTAAAAGTTTTTGCTTGTCTCTTTTTCATGAGACAATTTATCCCATTCTACCTCTCCCTTACTTTTTCTCCCAGTATATTCCTCTCTCACTCTGTAATTTTTTTTTGTTTTTAGATATAACCCTTTATATTCAGCTCACAGCTGTGCCCTCTACCTATATTATGAATTACAAATATCTTTCCTTGTATGAATGTAAACAGTTTAACATTATTAACTCCCTTGTGATTTCCCTTTCCTGTTTATCTTTTTAAGCTTCTCTTGAGTCTTGTATTTGAAAGTCAAATTTTTTATTCAGCTCTGGTCTTTTTATCAAGAATGCTTGAAAGTTCTCTATCTCATTGAATGCCCATTCCCCTCCCTCCCCAGGGCCCTCAACTCAGTTTTGATGGGTAGATGATTCCTGGTTGTAATGCTAGCTCCTTTACCCTCCAGAATATCATGTTCCAATCCCTCTAATCCTTCAATATAGAAACTGCAAAATCTCGTGTTATCCTGACTGTGGCTCCACAATATTGGAATTATTTCTTTTTGGCTGCTTGTAATATTTTCTCCTTGACCTGGGAACTCTGGAATTTGCCCATAATATTCCTGGTAGTTTTCATTTTGGAATCTCTTTCAGAAGGTGATTGGTGGGTTTTTTCAATTTCTATTTTACCTTCTGGTTCTAGTATATCAGGTCAATTTCCTTGATAATTTCTTGAAATGTGATTCCTAGGCTCTTTTTGATCATGGCTTCCAGATAGTCCAATAATTTTAAAATTATCTCTCCTGGATTTATTATCTAGGTAAGTTGGTTTTGCACTGAGATATTTCACATTGTCTTCTATTTTTTTTTCATTTTTTTGGTTTTGTTTTATTGTTTCTTGATGTCTTGTAAAATCATTAGCTTCTACATGTTCCTTTCTAGATTTTAAGGAATTATTTTTTTTCAATTACCTTTTGGGCCTTCTTTTCCACTTGGTCAATTCCACTTTTTAAAGCCAAGGTGGTATGATCTAAGGAGAGGTGTTAACTCCTCTCCTAGCCTCTGTTCTGGACTAGGAGTGACCACAACTCTCTTTTCTGCCCTGAAACTGTGTGGAGGGTGGTCCCCTTCCATTTCTCCCTTGAACTCTACTATTCTAGTACTCCTCCTTGCCCTGAGACTACCATCCAGGACTGTGACCTTGATGTGAATATGGGCAAAGCAACATAATCCTATCTCAGAGCTAGTAAAAAGACCCCTGTAATGTCATTCTGACCAGTTGCTCAACCTCTTTACCATCTGTGTTCTGAGAGCTCTTGAAAAAGCCACTGTAGCTGCTTTGATTCAGTTACTTCCAAGGCCTGCTCCTGGTTTGTTGGAGCCAGGGTTGTTCTGGTATAATCTGTGCTAAACTATATTCCCCTCTCACCCAGGTGGAACAGACCTTTCTTGCTGGCCTTCTAAGCTGATTTGTTTCTGTGGTCTGAGAGGTCTGGAAACCACAACCACTACCAGTGATTCAGTCATTCTGAAATGTGCTTTGAATTTGCTGAGGCCAAATCTGTGCTATGGCCTGCATTAGACCATAATTTTCTCTCACCCTGGTGCAACAGACCTTTCCTGCCAACCTGCCAAGTTGTCTTGGACTGGAAATTTTTTTCACTTTATTTTTTGTGCATTTTGCCACTCTAAAATTTGTTGAGTCATTTTTTAAAGGCATTTGGAGGAGTATGGGGGAGAGCTCAGGTGTGTCCCTGCCTTTGCTCTGCCATATTGGCTCTTCCTCCCACTTTTGAGATTCTTATATATAGATGTTCCTTGAATTTGGCATATCAACCATCCATTGTGCTCACCCCCTGGATGACTCAGCCACAAGAAAATTCCAGAAGTGTTTCACACCAGCGTCAGGTGGGCTTTGAGCTTAGATAAGCATTTGTAGTACCGATGTTTTTGGTCATGAAGTCCTGCTATGAATCAAACTTTTCACATTTTTGCTGTTACCCCTCATTATCAGGCAGCTCTCTGCATAGGCATTTGTGTAAGTATTGATATTTCCACACAAAACCTAGGTTTTCCCTCCCCATTAGTGGTGAGACTCAGGCACATGCGTGCTGCTTGCAAGCAGCTTCCCTCATTTTGAAATTAAACTTCTGTTTGATTCCTGACTCTCCTGTCTCTGACCTGCTTTGTATGGGTCCGGCCACCCACAAGTTAAAGGACGATTCTGATCTGGTTGATACAGCCTACTTTACTCCTTCTCACAAATGCAGCCTCCATGCAAGGAGTAAACATAAACTTAGACTACTATAACTGTAGTGAGGCTCAAGTTTAAGGAATATGTGTCACAAAGTTTGATTCACAGCACTTGCTCTAGAAGTCCTTCTCTCTGTGTAGAGACTTCATGTAAAATCTCTGTTATTGTGATTGTTTGTCCTCCATTCTCAAAGAGAACCAATTACATGCCAAGGGTGATTTCTTGACCTGTGTATGAACTGGATATTAGTGGGACAGACCTATACAAAGTTGTCAGTCTCACTTTCTTCTGGAGCAATTGAAGTCAGTAGCAAGACAAAGGAAGGTCAATGAGAAAGAGAGAGAGAGAGAGAGAGAGACAGAGAGAGAGAGAGAGAGAGAGACAGAGAGAGAGACAGAGAGAGAGACAGAGAGACAGAGAGACAGAGAGACAGAGAGACAGAGAGAGACAGAGACAGAGACAGAGACAGAGAGAGAGAGACAGAGACAGAGACAGAGACAGAGAGAGAGAGACAGAGAGACAAAAAGACAGAGAGAGAGAGAGAGAGAGAGAGAGAGAGAGAGAGAGAGAGAGAGATTTGAAGCAGAGCATCAAGGAGTCAAGAAGGTAGGAGGACATCACAATAATATCCAAAAGATAATGTGGACCTAGAGGGAAGAGAGCAAATATGAGAGATGTTTTGGAGGGCCTAATGACAATACGTGACTATTGACTTTATTAGAGGAAAAAATGAGGAGTTAAGCATGAAACCAACATTAAAAACCTGAGAGACTAGAAGAATGATGATTTTTGCAACAGAAATAGAGAAGGGAGGGATGGATTTAGGAGAAAGCTAATAAGGTTTTTTTTTTTTTTTTGCAGGGGCAGGAAGATGACTTTAAGATATCTCTGGGCCATCCAGTTTGAAATGTTCAATAGGCTCACTCTCTAGTCAAGTTTATTTTAATTTTCTATCTTGCTTCATACTAATGACAGAACATTGTCAAAGAAAGTTATATCTTTTAAGAAATCTTATATAATTTTGATGAATGTACTTGACTGAAAAGGAGCCTTTAAGACAGTGTGTGAAATTAAATGCTTGATTAGTAACTTATGGAAAAAAATTCAAATTTATATCTTGGTATAATTAGATGACTTGTAGGTGGTACAGGGTACAGTTTCTTTAAATGTGATACTCATTGACTTTGGTATTGTTTTTACTTACCCCAGAGTGTTAATGACATAGATAGTCACATCTAAATTACAATTGACAGGTGAAAAAAACAGGAAGAAGTTGTACCTATTGTGATAAACTTACTCACAAATTCCTTTTAGTAAGCTAAAATTAATATAATATGGATAGAAGGGTTGAAATGTATAGGCTATAGCCATTTCTTCTAGTTAAAACTTTTGCTTTTTGGAGGGCCATTGGGGTTAAGTAATTTGCCCAAGGTCACACGGCTAGGTTTATGTTTGTGTGTGTTAAGTGTCTGAGGCTGGATCCGAACTGAGGTCCTTCTGACTCCAGGGCCAGCGCTCTACTCACTGCGCCACCTAGCCATCCCTTCTTCTAGTTAAAACTAATGATATAATTTAAGTGTAGAATTACATTATAGTTTTGACTTAAATGTTTTCCAACTACTTCAGGGAGATTTTACAATTTAAAATTACAATGCATTATGAAAAGACTTCAATTTGAGTATTGCCCAGTAGTTTTTGTGTGACCACAGGGGTAGGTTATTTGGCTATTTAGGCCTCACATTACTTAATTTAAACTTGGGATAATGATTCACAAAGGTGCAGGTAGGACTTTTTCAAGATCCCTTTGTCTGCTATTCCTTAGAAGGATTAGCCTCTAATTAGATGGCCAGAGTTCTGATTATTTTATGTACTCCTCAGATAATATAGGGACATGTTACATGAATTTGTTAGCCTCATCCCCAAAACTTTATCCCAGTAACTAAACAGAACTAAGCTGAGTTGGACCCAGAAGAAAACATGCACAATCAGGCTGTCATTCCTCAACTCACACTACAGGACGGGAAAAAAAAGTCACCATAATCAAAATCACTGACTCTTTTTCTCATAATAATTCTTTTTGTCCTGAAAGAATATATCTAATTGATCTATAAAGATCTTTTGTATAACTACATAACTTGTGAATATGAAGATGAAAGAAAATTTTTGCAAAAACAAGCTGAACACAAAGGAGGGAAGCAAGGACAAAGAACAATTATCAGCTACCCCTAATCTGACAATTCATGGAGGTGTGAAAGAAGTGATGGGAAATGGAAGAAATAGTATCTTTTTTCCTTCATGCCCTAAGTTTTTTTTGTTTATGTCACTTATTTTTAAAACTTTCTCAAAGAAGAGTTTAACCTGGAAAAACTACCAAAATTCCTAGTGCGCTGATGATAATTCTTACCCCTTGCCCCATTCTTGAGTCCCATTCTTGACAGCAGTAGAATGAACTATCAAAAACATAATGATGTTAACAGGTCCCCTTATTCAAGACAAATGGGCTTATAATAACTGAGATGGTTGATTTAAATGGTATATCCTAACAGGATTCCTATTTTACTCACCTGCCAATTTGATCTGATTCCCACTCATTTTCAAAGAGCTGATTTCTGAGAAAACAACCACTTGTTCAATTACTTAATGGCCTATATCCCTGTCTGCCCTGGATATTTTCTCTCATCTCTTCTCTGAGGAAAATATAATGTTACCCAATAAAAGAGATGTGACTGGAAATATGGCACTTCAGAAATCATACCTTTCAATATTGCTGAAAGAACAATTTATGAAAACTCCAGACCTATAATGAAATACAAAATAGGTAGCTGTAACTATCATTTCCTAGTTATCAAAACAACCTAATTTAAGGAAGGAGAGTCCTATTTCATTAATAATTGGAATATAAGGGCATAATACATAGGATGCGTACTGAATGGGAAGGCTCAGAACATAACTATGCTTTTTAAAGTTTAACAAATATATTTCACCCATAGAAAATTTTTTAGTGAATACTAATTAGGACTTGGTAATAAATGAAAGGGACAAATTGCCTTAGGGGAAATCAAATTATAGAATAATGGGTCAAACTAAAAAGCCTCTGGATTTGGAGGATGTGTTCAGTGGAAGTTCATTTAGTAGGTGTTAAATTCTACTCTGGCTCACCATAAAGACAGCTTGTTATATTGTTAAGATTTGAGTAACATGCCAATAAGTGAATTTATTGGGAAAGCCGAATAAGTCTCAAAAAGCAAGAGTTAGATTGGTCTAAAGTTTTGAAAATTTTGAATAGTTCTTTTGTAAATCGAGATGAGCACCATAATTAAAAATACTTTCATTTAAGCTTCTTACAAATATTGACTTGATTCACATGCCCCTCCATGCTACAAATTGGTAAAATTTTGTTTTTTCTAATGAAACCATAAAAACAAAAGCATTTTGAGGCACTTACCCTACACTTCAGTAAAAGAAATATGTGTGTCACAAAGTTTTTGTCAACATTCCTGACACATTCTTTTTTTTTTTTATTTTTGGAGGGGGAAGTCAGGGCAACTGGGCTTAAGTGACTTGCTCAAGGTCACATAACAAGGTGTTAAATGTCTGAGGCCGAATTTGAACTCAGATCCTCTTGACTCCGTTGCTGGTGCTCTATTCACTGCTCTACCTAGCTGCCTCTCCTGACATATTGTTTAAAAGGAACCCATTGCATCTAAGACAAACTTTACCAAATTTGTGGAAACTTAGACTATGTAATAAACATGGAGTCAAGGACATAACAACAAATTTGTATAATGTGTTACTTTTATGAAATGAGGAAGCTCAGTGTTTCACTACTGACTTATGCTAATGTCTATTATGTCACAGGTGAATCCGGATGCTTCCTGCTGTCTCAGCCTGTCCCACCAAGTTGAAGAAGCAGGTAGAATATTCTTGATGACATAAACCCAAGTCCCATACTACTTGCATATCCTTTCAGTGTCTAACGTAATACTGAGTTCATTTTAGTACAGAGAAGACTTGCTAATTGGTTGACAGAAAGTTTCTTTGACTCATGTACTAATCTTTATTTTGTTTTGTTTTCTTATATTAAGGCTAACCATCTTTTCCTCTATTTCTTCTTTCTTCTGAACCAAAACCTTTACCTTTTTTTCCTGTCCCTACCAATATCAAGGTAGTTGAGAGGAAGATTTTGATATGGCCTAGATACACCACTTCTGGCTGTAAGGTGCTACGTAATATTCAATCCATATCTATAAATATGCAAGTCCAAATAGCAAAAATAGTAGAGCAAATTGGCAGGAAGCATAAAATGATAGAAAAGGTGAGTGGGAAAGTTCCATTATCTTATACATAGTACATATTTAACCATTGAATTGAATTAAGCTGAATTGGATAGAACTGAAAATCAGAGAGAAAAGTGAGTGGGGTAGAATTAGGTTGATCGGTAGGGTAGAGTTAGGTTGATGAGTAAAGTACCAAATTAATTTAGGTAAAATGGGAAGACTACCTTTTTATTGTGTACATTCATTTAAAAGTGTTCTAGGAAAAAGAATACTATCTTTAGCTGGCAGTAATAGCACTCTTTGATAAAGTAATAGCTTTGCTAAAGCCAATATTCCTATCAGAAGTTGCTGCCTATCTCTAAGGAACAAAACACTGGGAAGCAACATCCTAAAGTGAATGAAAATACATCCAATTCATAGTGAAGTCAAAATGGTACTGGCATAAAGTCAAAGAATATTTTTGTATGAGATTTTGTTTAACTCTTTAAATTTAAATAGCTGGAATTCTTTAAGTATTATGCTATTCAACATTTTGAAGTGAAGGATTTGCCTTTTAATTGAAAATCTGCACTTATCATAAAGATGAAACAAAATACATTCAGGTGAATTATTTTTGGGGAAAAGAGTACTTTAAAAAAAGTTTAGTCTCTTAATATACAATGGACAGAGATTTCAGATTTTCTTCTGTGTGCCAACCAAAGACCATACAGAAAAACAGTTCAAGATTGATGAATGTGTACTGGATATTTCATGATGTTATGTGGTACATATAGAATGCTATATAGTATATGCTATATGGACTGAGTGCTTAAGTTGGGTTCAGGAATATCTGAGTTAAAATATTGCCTTAGACACTTATGAACTGTGTGGCCCTTGTCAAGTCACTTAAACTCTATATGCTTTAGTTTCCTCAACTATAAAATAAGAAATTGTTAAATCCACTGTGATTCTTATCCATGTTCCTCTAGAGGGTCTTCATAGGAACCTTCCTATAGTTCTTTTTTACACTTGGTGGTATAAGTGTGGCACTTATGCTATCCATCCATTAACCCTTACCTCATTTGTAACTACCTTTCCATTATTATGATATGATTCTTTGATGAATCCCCTTAAACCACTTCCTATGTATGTCATTTTTGTAAATATGCTACAGTCTACTTGCATCTATCATGAATTTCCCTACTACCCTTGAGTCAAAAATAATTTTGATGCTATGAAGATTTGGCATTCCAAAATTTTAATTCATTCAATGTCAATAAGGAAACATGGGTAGTTTTTAAAAGGAGGGCATTACATGATCATTAGTTGTGTCTCACAATTTTCCCAATGTGATTCAGACTGTTTTCCTCTTACTGCTAAACTCTACATCCAGATCACTGTGCAATTAACAAACATGTATTAAGCATCTGTGATGGAATGAGTGAAAAGAAAAAAAAAAGAAAGAGCACTTACTAAGTACAAAACACTGTGTTAACATTGGAGATACAAATGAACAAAGCAAGACAGCACCTGCTTTTGAAGAGTTCACTTTTGAATTCAAGGAGGCAAAATATAGAAGAAAATATGACTACAGGACAGATGGGAAAGCTTAGAAGTCTTAATATTGCAGATGGGAGGTTGGCAAGGCCCAGACATCCTTATTTTAAATCAGTAGATTAAGAATTGTAGTCTGGGAGCCAAGGTGGTGGAGTAAGCATTAAATTGCAATCACTCTCCCATATTCACCTCCAAACAACCATAAAATAGTGCCCCTCTAAACTAGTCCTGGAACAGCAGAACCAGCAAAAAGATGGGGTGAAACAATCTTTAAGCCCAAGAAACTTGGAAAATTGACAGGAAAAGTCTGTTTCACTCAGGTAAAAGGGGAGTATGGTCCAGGACAGGAAGCATTCCAGCAAGTCAGGACCAAGCTCCATCTCAGCAAACCAGCAGTAGATCCTGAGCTCTGGTGTGGTGGAACAGGCAAATATCAGCACCAGCATCCCCCACATCCCTCAGCATAACCAGGGAACTGGGTAAACTCTAACTCTAAGAACCCCTACTTGCTTCAATAAGCCCCTAATAAAGAGCCATAAAGATTCTTCCACATGCTTCAGCATAGTCCCAGGCAAATAAGTAACTTTCATCAGCCAGACCTCCCCTAGCTTCAATATAACCCCAGTCAAAGAGGTAGAAGCCTACCCTGCAGGTAAGTAAGCAAATAGGCAGCTGCCAGTGTCCGGACCACCACATGTTTCTGTATATGCCTGGAAAAATGCAGAAACAACCACCAGCCTCAGCACATGCCATCCAGACACCACCACTAGAACTCCAGTTCAGTATTAGGTAAATTACCAGACCCTTACAGTCTCCAGCTGCACCAACCACCTCCCACCCTACCCCCTCAGCACAGCACCAGACATGAGGGTCCCATGTGGTCCTCAGGGTAGCGTCAGTGCAGCAACAGGTAAATATCCAGGTCCTCTAGCCACTGACACAAGAAGCCTGAAACATTGTCCCTTCTAGCCCAGGGGTTTAGTTCAAATATAAAAGAAAGGAAAAAGGTCAAAGAAGATGAGCAAAATAAACAACAAAAAAGAATCTGACCATAGAAATGTATTATATGACAGGGAAAGTTAAGACACAAACTCAGAAGAGGACAATAATGTCAAAACATCCGTGGGCAAAACCCCAAACAAAACCAGGAAGTGGTCTCAGGCCCAAAAAGAACTCATGGAAGAGATCAAAAAGCAGCTTAAAAATCATGAGAGAGGAAGAAGAAAAATTGTGCAAAGGAATGATAGGCATACAAGAGAATTATGAAAAAAAGAGCCAATAGCTTGGAAAAAGAAAACAATTACTTAAAAAGTACAATTGGCTAAATAGAAAAGAAAGTACAACAGCTGAGGGGTAGCTAGGTGGCTCAGGGCCCTGGAGTCAGAAGGACCTGAGTTCGGTTCCGGCCTCAGACACTTAATGCACACACAAACGAAAACTTAGCCATGTGACCTGGGGCAAGTTACTTAACCCCAATTGCCCTCCAAAAAGCAAAAAAAAAAAGGACAACAGCTAATTGAGGAAAACAACTCTTTGAAAGTTAGAATTGGGCAAGTGGAAGATAATACTATGAGACATCAAGAATCAATCAAACAAATTAAAAAGAATGACAGAAAAATGGAAGAAAATGCAAAATACCTTATGCAAAAACAACTGACCTGGAAAATAGATACAGGAGAGACAATATCAGATTAATTGGACTACTTGAAAGCCATAATCAAAAGGAGGTCCTAAACAACATCTTTTAGGGAAATTATTAAAGAAAACTGCCCAGATATTTAATGATTATTGTTCAATTGTTTCTGGGAAGAAAAACTCCCTTGTCAATCTCATCACTTTTAAAGTATCTGCAAATTACTGCCATAGTTCCTACAGTATCCTTTCATAAGCATTGAAAATGTTACATGTTTAGTAAACAGCTTTTAGATATTCAGTTCCGTGGCTAAAGAACTGAATGCCAAGGATGTTGATGGCATATTACTGAGAATTAGTGAATTCTCCTTACTGAATTGAAAAGTCTCAAGTCCATGACATTAAGAAAATTCAGAGAAAATATCTAAAACAGTTATAAAATACATTCCTACATTGCTCCAGATTTTGTTTATTTTGTTTTTAGAATTTTATTTATAAATATTTTATATGGATAATTTAGTCTTAAGGAACTTTTGTGACCTAGATTACTGTAGCTTGCTGATTCAAACTTTGTTTCACTTCCCAATCTTGACAGGTAATCTTGACATCTTCCTTATTACTATCCTTTTCTGTCCACCTGGTGGTATGACCTCCATACTAGTTTTTCTGATGGTATTAATCTACTCAGTTCTGGAACTCCTGCCCTGAGGCTGAACTGTGTGTGAGTTCAAATTTACCTGGCTATATGTAACTATTCCTAGGTCAGAGGACTGCATCTTATTTTGCTGTCTACCCACCTATCTACCTGCCCAACTTCATACTTTTCATCTCTTCTACTGAGCACATTAATTAAATTAATATCACCTTTGCTCCTGGAGAGGGTCAATCAATTTTCTTCAATCAATTCTTAGAACAAAATTCCTTTTCCACCAATTCCTCTGGTATGTGGAACTCACAGTCTAGAAACTTTCATTATTCAGTCTAGAAACTCTTCACTTCTCTTAACAAGGCAACCCTCCATCAATTGCTGAGTTAGGGATGTGATTTCACTTACATATCCTTTAAGTCCTATAGCATGGGAAAACAGACTAGGGTACAGAACAGGCAAGGTTTTATGAAATTGTGAGCAGTGATATGCTAGGAAATGTTTAAAAATCACTTCTCTTAAATACATATTATTAACATTTTCTCCATCATTTCTTAAATATAAAGAATCAATAAATAAAGTGCTAATTTGTTGCATTTGCTGATTTATGAGGTATAAATGCTCCCACTGAAAATTTAATAATTTTCTCTTAAGATACAGTTGGATCTGGCACCAGCACACTTCTGCTTGTGGGAATTCTCCACTAACACAATAGCAGCCTCTATGTATACACTGATATTTTCCAAAAAGCATAAGAAATAGTTGGAGTGAGTAGCTGTGGGAGCCAGGGACTGTGGTAGGGCAACAGAGGAGGCAATTGAAGAATACATTATATTTTCTGAGCAGACAGAATTCAGCAGCATAATGATCAGAGTTTTAACTTCTGTGAGTGACTTTAAAAGGCTTAGGATTATAAATTATATATAAACTGTCATGTAACTATGACAATATTTTACATGCTGCAAAACTCATTTTTATAATGTCTCAAGTTTTGATTCCCTCTTGCACCCACTTACACTCCCCAGTCTCAAGAATAGCAAAACCATTTTTTCAGAGAGAGTGACTAAAGAGCATTTAAAAACACATATGATAATGAGACCAATTTTATTTTATTTTAGGGTATATTTAACTTCTGATGAAATCACTGTTACAATTGCAAGTAGAAATCCAGGCAAAATGAGTAATTATTAATTTAGATGAATTAGGGAAATATGACATTCAGATTCTTTTAAATATCTGTAATTGCATCAGAGTGAGTACTCTTTCCTGTGAGGAAAATCATCCCTTTTCATCTCCTATGTCTTCTTCATCCATGTTTTCCCACAAATCCCCATATTCCTTAAGGACATATAGACATACTAAATATAAAAAAATAACATTCACAGCTGAATGGGTGTATCTCTTTGTTAAATACAGGTATAAAACTCTTCTTAAGGCATTTTGTTATTCTAAAGTAGCACCTTTTATCAACATTTTATTGAATCATTGCAATGATTTCACTGGCATAAGGAACTCCTAAAAAACTCAATAATCCCAATACCCTCTAAAATCCTTTGTGTACCCAACATTATAATCCTACCACTTTAGGGGGCACTAGGATGTTGAATGAGTTGCTTAGGGCCATAGGTTATATAAGTCAGAGGTAGGCATTGAAAAGGGGTTCTCCTTACTCTGAGGCTGGCTCAGTATCAACTAATATGCACTCTTTTTAGGGTTATGGTGAGTATTTTATCTGATTATTAACCAGGAAGTGGAGACAAATGGGCAACTTTATAGGAGATAGTCTGAGGAATTAATGAAGATGAAAGTAGTAGAATCTGATAACATGTAGTAGGATCTGATAACATAAGAAGTTCGACATAGAATAAGTCATATATATGGCATAGCTAGGTAAAAAAGTAGAGGCAATGCTTAATTTGGAGTTAGAAAGATTTGAACTGAATGTCTATCACAGACACTAGTTATCTGTGTAAACAAGAGTTAATCATTAAATCTTTCTTTTTAAAACAATGCCTGTTCTCAAGGAAACGACATTCTAATGGGGGAAAAAGATATCTGAAAGATTTCAGCTGCATGTCAGATGGAGAAATCTTATGGTTATTAGGATTAAATGGGAAAACATATAGGTGGCAATACTGCTTCTTTAATGTTGCTTCTGCTGATAAAATCATACCCTTTTCTGACATTGAACCATTTAACTTTGGTGACAGAACTTGCTTTTCTAGGTCTTCAATAGATATGACTGTAAAAGCAGTTGCCAGGCTTCATCTCCATTGGGATTGCTCCCAGGGTGATATCTGAAGGCATCAGAATTAAAACATTGCCATTTGCAAGGCTTTTGGATGCTGAGTCTTGGGCTATCTTCATATGGGTCAGAGGGTAGATTGTGGTCAAGGTGGTGATTTGGTAGTTGGTAGTGATGGTAGGGGTTACTGGTGGTGGTTTGATTTTCCTGCACATGCTATTTGCTGTTTTTCCTTCCTAGGATGCTTTGTTGCTTCGGGTAGATTGGTTTGCCTGCTCTGTGAGTGACACTTGGTGGACATAATTGATCATTTCCATAGGAATTGTTTCCCAACGTGATGCCTATAGTGGAAGCAGGGCTGGTGATCTGGAGGGTACTGCCACTCTCAGGGATCCTGTGCTTAAATGAAATGAGGAAAAAGATAATTTCAGAGAAACATGGTATGACCTAATGCATATGGAAATTAATAGAAACAATTATTATTTTTATTAATTTGTTTATTTTTAGTTTACAAGATTCAATTCCATAGTTCCATGAGTTTCAAATTTTCCTTCCCTCCCTCCCCCCAAGCCCCACAATGACATATAATCCAGTATAGGATCAGCAAATACTTTCAAATTAGACATTAGTCAGGTTACAAAGGTTGATTGTACTAGATGGAGTGAAAAATGGTAAAGAGGAAATAAAACCAAACAATGAAAAGAAAAAGATCAAGTAGTTTGCTTCCATCAGGATTCAAACTCAGTTCTTTCTAGTTCTTTCTCTGGATGTAGGCATCTCTCTCCATCATGAGTCTTTTGGTATTGACTTATACCACTGCATTGCTGAGGAGAGTCCAATCTGTCATAGTTGGTCATCACATGGATGTTGTGTCTGTGATTGTATACAAGTTTCTCCTGGTTCTATTCTTCTCATTCAGCATCAGTTTGTATAAGCCTCTTCAGGTAAATATGAAGTCTATCTGCTCCTCATTTCTTATAGCACAATAGTGTTCCATTACATGCATATATCACAACTTATTCAGCCATTGCCCAATTGATGGGCACCCCCTTAATTTCCAATTCTTTGCAACCACAAATAGAGCTGTTATAAATATTTTCGTACATATGAGTCTTCCTCCCACTTCTATGATCTCTTTGAGATATAACTCTAGAAGTGGTATTGCTGGGTCAAAGGGTATGAAATTATTTATAGTCCTTTGGGCATAATTCCAGATTGCTCTCCAGAATGTCTGGATAAGTTCATAACTCCAACATCAATGCATTAGTGTTCCAATTTGCCCAGATCCTCTCCAGCATTTGTCATTTTCCTGTTTTGTCATCTTAGCCAATCTGACAGGAGAGATGTGGTACCTCTGAGTTATTTTGATTTCCATTTCTCTAATCAATAGTGATTTAGAGCATTTCTTCATATGCTTATAGATATCTTTAACTTCTTCTTTTTCTTTTTTTTGGAGGGCAATTGGGGTTAAGTAACTTGCCCAAGGCCACACGGCTAGGTTTTTATTTGTGTGTGTGTTAAGTGCCTGAGGCCGGACCCAAACTCAGGTCCTTCTGACTCCAGGGCCGAAGCTCTACTCACTGCGCCACCTAGCCGCCCCTATCTTTAACTTCTTTCTCTGAAAACTGCCTGTTCATATCCTTTGACCATTTATCAATTGGGGAATGACTTGTATTCTTATAGATTTGACTCAGTTCTCTGTATATTTTAGAAATGAGTCCATTATCAGAGACATAGGTTGTAAAAATTCTTTCCCAGTTTCCCACATTCCTCTTGATCTTGGTTATATTGGCTTTGTTTGTACAGAAGCTTTTCAATTTAATGTAATCCAAATTATCCATTTTGCATTTTATAATGCTCTCTAATTCTTGTGCAGTCATAAAGTCTTTCCCTCTCCACAAATCTGACAGGTAAACTATTGCTTTCCCTTGCTTTCCCATATTACTTACAGTATTATCCTTTATACCTAGATCATGCACCAATTTATACTTGATTTTGGCATATGTTGTTAGATAATGGTCTATGCCCAGTTTCTGCCATACTATATTGCAGTTTTCCCAGCAGTTTTTGTCAAATAGTGCATTCTTATCACCCAAACTGGGATTTGGGGTTCATCAAACAAAGAATAGATTACTATACTCATTAACTGCTGGATCTTGTGCACCCAATCTATTCCATTGGTCCACTACACTATTCCTCAGCCAGTAGCAAATAGTTTTGATGACTGCTGCTGTATAATACAGATTAAAATCTGGTATAGCTACTTCACCTTCCCTACCATTTCTTTTCATTAATTCCCTTGATATTCTAGACCATTTGTTCTTCCAAATAAATTTTGTTGCTATTTTTTTCTAACTCTATAAAGTAGTTTTTTGGTAAATTGATTGGTATGGCACTAAATATATAATTTAATTTGGGTAAAATTGTCACTTTTATGATATTAGCTTGATTCAGCCACAAGCAATTGATATTTTTCCAATTAGTTAGATCTGACTTTACTTGTGTGAGAAGTGTTTTGTACTTGTGATCATATAGGTCCCGGGTTTGTTTTGGTAGGTAGAGTCCCAAATATTTTATAATGTCTAAAGTAACTTTAAATGGGATTTATCTTTCTATCTCTTGCTGTTGAATTTCATTAGAGATATACAGGAATGCCGAGGATTTATGTGGGTTCATTTTATATCCTGCAATTTTGCCAAATTTATTTATTGTCTCAAGTAGTTTTTTACTTGATTCTCTAGGATTCTCTAAATATATCATCATATCATCTGAAAAGACTGATAGCTTGGTCTCTTCTTTGCCTAGTTTGATTCCTTTGATTTCTTTTTCTTCTCTAATTGTTACTGCTAATGTTTCTAGTACCAGATTGAATAAGAGGGGTGATAGTGGACACTCTTGTTTCACTCCTGTTCTTATTGGAAATGCTTCTAGTTTCTCCCCATTGCATATAATACTTGCTGATGATTTTAAATAGATGTTATCTGTTATTTTAAGGAAGGCTGCATTTATTCCCATACTTTCTAGTGTTTTTAATAGGAATGGATGTTGTACTTTGTCAAAAGCCTTTTCTGCAGGAAATGAGATAATCATATGGTTTCTGCTAGTTTATTATTTATATGATCAATTATACTGTTGGTTTTCCCAATATTAAACCATCCTTGCATTCCTGGAATAAATCCTCCCTGATGAAAATGATAAGTTGTTGTAGTCTTTTAGCTAATATTTTATATAAAATTTTTGCATCTAAATTCATGAGGGAAATTGGTCTATAATTTTCTTTCTCTGTTTTATCTCTTCCTGATTTAGGCATCAGTACCATATTTGTGTCATAGAAAGAACTTGGTAGAACTCCTTCTTCATTAATTTTCTCAAATAGTTTGTAGAGTATTGGAATCAATTGCTCTTTACATGTTTGATAAAATTCACTAGAATCCCCATCTGGCCCTGGGGATTATTTCCTAGGGAGTTCACTGATGGCTTGTTTGATTTTTTTTTTTTCAGAGATGGAAGTGATTTACTTCCTGTTCAGTTAATCTGGGCAACTTGTATTTTTGTAAATATTCTTCCATTTCACTAAGATTGTCAAATTCATGTGCACACAATTGGGAAAAATAATTCCTAATTATTGTTTTGATTTCCTATTCATTGGAGGTAGATTCACCTTTTTCATTTTTGATACCCATAATTTGGTATTCTTCTTCCATTTTTTTATCATATTGACTAAGATTCTATCAATTTTATTTTTTTCATAAAACCAGCTCTTAATTTTATTTATTGATTCAATAGTTTTATTAATTTCAATTTTATTAATCTCTCCTTTGATTTTCAATATTTCTAATTTAGTACTAAATTGGGAATTTTCAATTTGTTCTTTTTCTACCTTTTTCAATTGCATGGCCAAATCATTGACCTCCCTTTTCTCTAATTTATTCATGTATGCACTCAGGGATATAAAACTGCCCCTAATAAGTGCCTATATTGCATCCCACAAATTTTGGTATGTTGTCTCATTATTATCATTCTCTTGACTGAAATTACTGATAATTTCTATAATTTATTGTTTGACCCAGTCATTCTTTAGGATTAAATTGTTTACTTTCGAATTAGTTTTTAGTCTATCTTTCCATGGCCCTTTATTGCATATAATTTTTATTGCATCATGATCTGAGAGTGATGCATTTAATATTTCTACCTTTCTGCACCGAATTGTGAAGTTTTTATGCCCTAGGGCATGGTCTATTTTTTTTTTTTGAGTATGTATCATGCACCACTGAGAAGAAAGTAAATTCCTTTTTCTCCCCATTCAGTTTTCTCCAGAGACCTATCATATCTAATCTCTGTAAAATCCTATTCACCTCTTTAACATCTTTCTTGTTTATTTTGAGGTTAGACTTATCAAGTTCAGAGAGGGGGAAATTAAGCTCCCCCAGTAGTATAGTTTTGCTATCTATTTCTTCCTCTAATTCCTTTAACTTCTCCTCTAGAAATTTGGATGCTATACCACTTGGTGCATATATATTAAGTAATGTTATCGCTTCATTCTCAATGGTGCCTTTTAGCAGGATATAGTTTCCTTCCTTATCTCTTTTAATTAGATATATTTTTGCTTTTGTTTTATCTTGGATAAGGATTGCTACCCCTGCTTTTTTTACTTTAGCTGAGGCATAATAAATTCTACTCCAGCCTTTTACCTTTACCCTGTGGGTATACCTTTGTTTCATATGTGTTTCTTGTAGACAGCATATTGCAGGATTATAGTTTTTAATCCATTCTGC
This sequence comes from Gymnobelideus leadbeateri, assembly GCA_011680675.1. NCBI lineage: Eukaryota > Metazoa > Chordata > Mammalia > Diprotodontia > Petauridae > Gymnobelideus > Gymnobelideus leadbeateri. Next base: position 83,562 of record WOXC01008517.1, read on the forward strand.
TATTCACCTCTCTATTATGGGACAGTTCATCCCATTCACATTCACAGTAATGATGACTATCTGTCTCTTACCCTCCATCTTATTTCCTCCCCTGCTTATGTTTTTGTTTCTTTCTTCTCCCTTCCCCTCCTTGGGGTTTCCATTTTGACCACCCCCTCCCTCAGTGTTCCCACCTTTTTTACCTACCCTTTACCCTTAGTACTATTTCCCTCCCCTATAATCCCCCCTCTACTCCCCTTCTTTTTATCCCCCCTTACCATCTTACTGCCTATGGAACACAATAAATTTTTGTACTTATCAGGGTATGTTACTCCCCATTTGACCCCAAACCAATGAGAGTAAATTTCAAACAGTGCTCCTCTCCCTCTACATAATGAATTTTCATGTTTATTCACCTTAGAATCTTAAACTTAACTGATTAAGTTGATCCCTCTTTGAACCAGAACCAGTGAGAATAGTGTTTAAATGATGTTCCTCTCCCTCTTTCTTTCCCCTGTACTATAGTGTGTTTTTATGCCTCTTCGATTGGCATACTTTACCTTTTTCTGTCTGATCCTTTCCTTTTATACCATTACAGTCCCTTTGTTCCCCTTAATAAGTTTTTTTTAATCTTCATGTTAGTTCATTCATACCCACACCCTCTATCTACATATAATCATTTTAAAGGTCATGTTAATCATATAAATTTCAATATTGACAGTTATCAGTTCCTCATACAGGGATGTGAACATTTTGCTCTTGTTGCATCCCAAGTTATTTGTGTGTGTGCATGTATGTATGTGTGAGTCTATTTTTTCCTTGTTTACATTTTTATGTCTTTTGTTAAGTCTTGTAATTGGAGATCAAAATTTCCATTGAGCTCTGGCTTTTTCATCAGAAAAGTCTGGAAGTCCCTTATTTCATTAAATGACCATCTCCTTGCCTGAAAGATTATGCTCAGTTTTGCCAGGTCATTAATCCTTTTTTGGAGTCCTAGCTCTCTTGCCCAACAAAATATCAAATTCCCTCCAGTCTTTTCATGTAGAAGCTGCTAGGTCCTGTGTGATCCTGACTGTAGTTCGCCAATATTTGAATTGTTTCTTTTTGGCTGCTTGCAGTATTTTTTCCTTAATCTTGTAATTCTGGAATTTGGCTACTGTATTTCTTGGAGTTTTCAATTTGGGATCTCTTTCAGGATTCTGGTGAATTCTTTTTTTTTTTTTTTTTGCGTTTTGGAGGGCAATTGGGGTTAAGTAACTTGCCCAAGGTCACACGGCTAGGTTTTTCTTTGTGTGTGCGTTAAGTGTCTGAGGCCGGATCCGAACTCAGGTCCTTCTGACTCCAGGGCTGACATTCTACTCACTGTGCCACCTAGCCGCCCCAGTGAATTCTTTTGATAACTATTTTATCTTCTGATTCCAGGACTTCAGCATAGTTTTCTTTGACAATCTCTTGGAGGATGTTGTCCAGGTTCTTTTTTTCATCATGGCTTTCCAGTAGACCAATAATTCTTAAGTTATCTCTCCTGATCTGTTCTCTAGGTCAGTTGTTTTTCCAGTGAGATATTCTATACTTTCTTACAATTTTTCAATCTTCATGTTTTGTTTGATTGACTCTTGGTGCATCATAGAGTTCTGAGTTTCAATTTGACTGTTGCTAATTTTTAACAAATTATTGTCTTTGGTTAGTTTTTGAAGGTCCTTTTTATGGAGGTATTTTCTCCAATTACTTCACTAAGTATACTTTTTAAGGATTTATTTTCTTCAGTGAAACTTTTTTTTTTTCAATTTTGTCACTGCCTCCCTGATTTGGTCTTTAAAATCTTTCTTAAGAGGGGGGGTGGAGCCAAGATGGCGGAAAGGAAGCAGTAACCTCGCTGAGCTCCTCTGTCACTAAGTCCAAAAGGGTAAATCTGAGCAGATTCCGGAGTGAGGAAGCCCAGTGGAAGACAGAGTGTGGCAGAATCCAGCACAGGAGGTTGCCCAGAGTGCCCGTCCGCACAGGTCGAGCGCAGAGCGCGTGGGGTCTGCACAGCTCAGACCTAAGAGCAGGCAAGCAGACTACACCAGAGAGAGAAAAAGCCCCAGCCTGCAGACTTACCAAGGACGAATCGCAGTCATCTCGCAGAGGGAACGGATCATTGGAGCCAGGTAGGAGAATCGGGCCCCCAGTGGAGAGAGTGGCTTCTCAGGCTGCATTCAGCCCCCAGCCTGGAAATTTAGAAACTGCCTGCCTGTATGATATAGGGGCTGGAATGGCAAAGTAAATTCTAGCTGCTCCGATCCTCCCATCCCTCCTTCATGAAGCAGAAAACCCAAAGATAAGTCTCCCACCCAGACTGAAATCCCAAGTTAATGGAAATAGCCTCAGGCTTGAGAATCTCCAAGAAAGGGTGTAACTGAGACAGCCAGGAATCTGAAGAGAAGAGAGGGAGGGGACCCAACTAGCCCCACCTCACCTCACCAACAAAAGACTACTTATAGCCCAGGGGTATAGAGGCAGAAATCTGAAGTGGTCAGACTCAACCCCACCTACACATCTACATTCCTCACTGACTTCCCTGACTTAGCCATAAACTAGCCACCCAGAGGTATTCAAAGTCAAGGATCAGGCCCCAAACTCATAGCCTGAGACACTAAGAAACAGGAAGTCACAATGGGAAGGAAGGAAGCTGAAAAGGAGAAGGGGAAGGCAAGAAAGTCTATTCGAGCATACTATGCAGGGCAAGAACAACAAAACACACAGGACAATATAGACTCTCTGCCCACACCAGAGACCACAGAAGGAAACATGATCTGGTCTCAAGCCCAAATAGCATTCCTGGAGGAGCTTAAGAAAAATTTTAAAGACCAAATCAGGGAGGCAATGACCAACTTGGAAAAAGAAAATACCTCCCTAAAAAAGGAACTTCAAAAACTTATTGAAGACCATAATTCACTAAAAATTAGATACAACCAAACTGAAACTCAGAACTCTATGATGCAGCAGGAGTCAATCGAAAAAAACAAGATGATCGAAAAATTGCAAGAAAATGTAAAATATCTCACTGGAAAAATAACTGACCTAGAGAACAGATCCAGGAGAGACAACTTAAGAATTATTGGTCTACCAGAAAGCCATGATGAGAAAAGCAGTCTAGACAACATCCTCCAAGAGATTGTCAAAGAAAACTGTCCTGAGGTCCTGGAATCAGAAGATAAAATAGCTATTGATAGAATTCACCGGACTCCTCCTGAAAGAGATCCCAAACTGAAAACTCCAAGAAATATAGTAGCCAAATTCCAGAATTATAAGATTAAAGAAAAAATTCTACAAGCAGCCAAAAAGAAACAATTCAAATATCGAGGAACTACAGTTAGGATCACACAGGACCTAGCAGCTTCTACATTAAAAGAGCGGAGGGACTGGAATTTGATATTTCGTAGGGCAAGAGAGCTAGGACTACAACCAAGGATTAACTACCCGGCAAAACTGAGCATAATCTTTCAGGCAAGGAGATGGACGTTTAATGAAGTAAGGGACTTCCAGACTTTCCTAATGAAAAAGCCAGAGCTCAATGGAAAATTTGATCTCCAATTACAAGACTCCAGAAGGACATAAAAAGGTAAACAAGGGTAACATAGACTCACACATGCAGAAGTGCACACACCCACACCCACAAACACAAGCTCATTACTTGGGATGCAACAAGAGCAAAATGTTCACATCCCTATATGTGGAGCTGATAACTGTCAATATTTGAAATCTCTATGATTATCATGACCTGCAAAAGGGTTATACTTAGAGGGTGTGGGTATGAATGCACTAACATGGAGTCTAAAAAAAAAAAGACTATTAAGGGGATCAATGGTACTGTAATGGGAAAAAGGAAAGGATGAGCTAGGAAAAGGTAAAATATGCCATCTGAAGAGGCATCAAAACACACTCTAGAAGAAGGGAAAGTAAGAGGGAGAGGAACATCATTTAAACACTATTCTCACTGGTTCTGGTTCAAAGAAGGATCAAATTAATCAGTGAAGTTTAAGAATCTAACGTGAATAGACACATAAATTCATTAAATAGAGGAATTGGAGGGAGGGAGAGGAGCATTGTTTGAAATTTACTCTCATTGGTTTGGAATCAAACGGGGAGTAATTTACTCTGATAAGTATAAAAATTTGTTGTGTCCTATAGATAGTGGGAGGGTAAGGGGGGGTGAAAAGGAGGAGACTAAAGGGAGGGATTATAAGGGAGGGAAATAGTAGTAAGGGGAGAGGGTAGGTTAAGAAGGGGGGTCACTGGGTGGGAACACTGAGGGAGGGGGTGGTCAAAAGGGAAAACTTCAAGGAGGGGAAGGGAGAAGGAAGAAACAAAAACATAAACAGGGGAGGGAATAGGATGGAAGGGAAGAGACAGATAGTCATCATTACTGTGAATGTGAATGGGATGAACTCTCCCATAAAACAGAGGCAGATAGCAGAATGGATTAAAAAACATAATCCTACAATATGCTGTCTTCAAGAAACACATTTGAAACAAAGGGATACCCACAGGGTAAAGGTAAAAGGTTGGAGTAAAATTTATTATGCCTCAGCTAAAGTAAAAAAGCAGGGGTAGCAATACTTATCTCAGATAAAGCAAAAGCAAAAATAGATCTAATTAAAAGAGATAAGGAAGGAAACTATATACTACTAAAAGACACCATCGAGAATGAAGCAATATCACTACTTAATATATATGCACCAAGTGGTATAGCATCCAAATTCTTAGAGGAGAAGTTAAAGGAATTAGAGGAAGAAATAGATAGCAAAACTATACTAGTGGGGGACCTTAATCTCCCCCTCTCTGAACTCGATAAATCTAACCTCAAAATAAACAAGAAAGAAGTTAAGGAGGTGAATAGAATCTTAGAGAGACTAGATATGATGGATCTCTGGAGAAAACTGAATGGGGATAAAAAGGAATTTACTTTCTTCTCAGCAGTGCATGGTACATACTCAAAAATAGACCATGTACTAGGGCATAAAAACCTCACAATCCAGTGCAGAAAGGCAGAAATAGTAAGCGCATCATTCTCAGATCATGATGCAATAAAAATTATATGCAATAAAGCGCCATGGAAAGATAGACTAAAAACTAATTGGAAACTAAACAATTTAATCCTAAAAAATTGGTGGGTCAAAGAAGAAATTATAGAAACAATCAATAATTTCATTCAAGAGAATGATAATAAAAACAACATACCAAAATTTGTGGGATGCACTAAAGGCAGTTCTCAGGGGAAGTTTTATATCCCTGAGTGCATACTTAATTAAAGCAGAGAGAAGGGAGGTCAGTGAATTGGACATGCAATTGAAAAAGCTAGAAAAAGAACAAATTGAAAATCCCCAATTTAGTACTAAATTAGAAATACTGAAAACCAAAGGTGAGATTAATAAAATTGAAATTAAGAAAACCATTGAATTAATAAATAAAACCAAGAGCTGGTTTTATGAAAAAATCAACAAAATTGATAGACCCTTAGTCAATATGATAAAAAAAAAGAAAGAAGAAAACCAAATTATGAGTATCAAAAATAAAAAGGGTGAATCTACCTCCAATGAAGAGGAAATCAAAAAAATAATGAGGAATTATTTTTCCCAATTGTATGCACATAAATATGACAATCTTAGTGAAATGGATGAATATTTACAAAATCACAAATTGCCCAGATTAACTGAAGAGGAAGTGAATTACCTAAATAACCCCATCTCAGAAAAAGAAATCAAACAAGCCATCAATGAACTCCCTAGGAAAAAATCTCCAGGGCCAGATGGGTTCACTAGTGAATTCTATCAAACATTTAAAGAACAATTGATTCCAATACTCTACAAACTATTTGGGAAAATTAGTGAAGAAGGAGTCCTACCAAACTCTTTCTATGACACAAATATGGTACTGATTCCTAAATCAGGAAGAGATAAAACAGAGAAAGAAAATTATAGACCAATCTCCCTCATGAATTTAGACGCAAAAATTCTAAATAAAATATTAGCCAAAAGACTCCAACAACTTATCACAAAAATAATACACCCTGATCAGGTAGGATTCATTCCAGGAATTCAAGGATGGTTTAATATTAGGAAAACCATCAATATAATTGAGCATATCAACAACAAAACTAGCAAAAACCACATGATCATCTCAATAGATGCAGAAAAGGCTTTTGACAAAGTACAACATCCATTCCTATTAAAAACACTAGAAAGTATAGGAATAAATGGAGCCTTCCTTAAAATAGTTGCTAGCATCTATTTAAAACCATCAGCAAGTATTATATGCAATGGGGATAAACTAGAAGCCTTTCCAATAAGATCAGGAGTGAAACAAGGGTGTCCACTATCACCCCTCTTATTCAATCTGGTACTTGAAACGTTAGCAGTAGCAATTAGAGAAGAAAAAGAAATCAAAGGAATCAAATTAGGCAAAGAAGTGACCAAGCTGTCACTCTTTGCAGATGATATGATGATATACTTAGAGAATCCTAGAGAATCAAGTAAAAAATTACTTGAGACAATAAATAAATTTGGCAAAGTTGCAGGATATAAAATAAACCCACATAAATCCTCAGCATTCCTGTACATCTCTAATAAAACTCAACAGCAAGAGATAGAAAGAGAAATCCCATTTAAAGTCACTGTAGACATTATAAAATATTTGGGAATCTACTTGCCAAAACAAACCCAGAATCTATATGATCACAACTACAAAACACTTCTCACAGAAATAAAATCAGATCTAAATAGTTGGAAAAATATCAATTGCTCGTGGCTGGGTCGAGCTAATATAATAACAATGACAATTTTACCCAAACTAAATTATATATTTAGTGCCATTCCAATCAATTTACCAAAAAACTACTTTGTAGAGTTAGACAAAATAATAACAAAATTTATTTGGAAAAACAAAAGGTCTAGAATATCAAGGGAATTAATGAAAAGAAATGCTAGGGAAGGTGGACTAGCTATGCCAGATCTTCATCTGTATTATACAGCAGCAGTCATCAAAACTGCTTGGTACTGGCAGAGGTGTAGAGTAGTGGATCAATGGAATAGATTAGGTGCAGGAGACCCAGCAGTTAATGAATATAGCAATTTATTGTTCGATAAACCCAAAGACCCCAGTTTTTGGGATAAGAATGCACTATTTGACAAAAAATGCTGGGAAAACTGGAATACAGTATGGCAGAAACTGGGCATAGATCACTATCTAACACCATATACCAAAATCAAGTCTAAATGGGTGCATGATCTAGGTGTAAAGGATGATACTGTAAGCAATTTGGGAAAGCAAGGAATAGTTTACCTGACAGATCTGTGGAGAGGGGAAGATTTTAGGACCAAACAAGAATTAGAGAGCATTATAAAATGCAAAATGGATAATTTTGATTACATTAAATTGAAAAGCTTCTGCACAAACAAAGCCAATGTAACCAAGATCAAGAGGGAGGTGGGAAATTGGGAAAGAATTTTTACAACCTGTGTCTCTGATAAAGGACTCATTTCTAAAATTTATAGAGAATTGAGCCAAATCTATATGAATACAAGTCATTCCCCAATTGAGAAATGGTCAAAGGATATGAATAGGAAGTTTTCAGAGAAAGAAATTAAAGATATCTATAAGCATATGAAGAAATGCTCTAAATCACTATTAATTAGAGAAATGCAAATCAAAACAACTCTGAGATACCACATCTCTCCAGTCAGATTGGCTAAGATGACAAAACAAGAAAGTGACAAATGCTGGAGAGGATGTGGGCAAATTGGAACGCTAATACATTGCTGGTGGAGTTGTGAACTTATCCAACCATTCTGGAGAGCAATCTGGAATTATGCCCAAAGGATTATAAATAATTTCATACCCTTTGACCCAGCCATACCACTCCTAGGGTTATATCCCAAAGAGATCATAGTAGTGGGAGGAAGAACCATATGTACAAAAATATTTTTAGCAGCCCTTTTTGTGGTTGCAAAGAATTGGAAACTAAAGGAGTGCCCATCAATTGGGGAATGGCTAAACAAGTTGTGGTATATGAATGTAATGGAATTTTATTGTGCTATAAGAAACGAGGAGGTGACGGATTTCATAATTACCTGGAGAGACTTATACAAACTGATGCTGAGCGAGAAGAGTAGAATCAGAAGAAATTTGTATACAATCACAGACATACCATATCTGTGACGACCAACTAAGACAGACTGGACTCTTTTCAGCAATGCAGTGATATAAGTTAATCCCGAATGACTCAAGAAAGTGAGAAATGTGCCATCCAGAGATATAACTAGAAAGAACTGAGCCTGAATCCTGATGGAAGCAAACTAAATGATCTTGTTCTTCTCATTGTTTGGTTGTACTTCTTCCTTACCATCTTTCATCCCACCTAGTACAATATGCCTTTGTAATTGGAATAATGTTTAATATGAATGCATTTGCAGACCCTATACTGTACTATATGATGTCATGAGGGGAGGGGGGAGGGAAGTAAAGGAAATTTGAAAATCAAGGAACTATGGAATTGAATCTTGTCAACTGAAACTAAACTAATAAATTAATTAAAAAAAAAATCTTTCTTAAGCTCCTCCAAGTGTGCTTTTTGGGCTTGAGACCAGTTCATATTTCCTTCTGTGGTCTCAGGTGTGATTAAAGAGTCCAATTTGTCCTCTGTATTTCGTTGTTCTTGACCTACATAATAAGCTCAGATGGATTTTCTTGCCTTCCCCTTCTCCTTGTCAGCTTCCTTCCTTCCCATAGTAATTTCCTATTTCCTAATTTCTCAGTCTGTGAGCTAAGGGCCTGGTTGTTGACTATTAATGCTGTAGCCTCTGGGTGTCTACTTTGAGGCTAAGGCAGGAGTCTCAGTGGGGTATGCTGATGTGCCCAGAGTAATCTGTGGAGGTGGGGTGGTCTGGCCACTTCAGATTTCTGCCTCTATACTATGCTATTTATAAACTTCCAGGCTGGGGGCTGATAGCCCCTGGAGAAACTGCTGTCTCTGCTGGGGGCCCTGAGCCCTCTCTTACCTGGCTCCAATAATTCCTCCTGTCCCCTGGTGAGATGCTGGTGAGATGGCTGCAATTCGTTCTTGGGATGGATGAGTAGGCTGGCTGGGGCTCCTTCTCTCCCTGGTGTACTCTGCTTGTCTGCTCTCAAGCCCAAGCTCTACAGACCCCATGTGCTCTGTGCTCCCCCTGTTTGGACCCACTGGGCACTTTTCTGGGCTGGATTCTGCTATGATCCATCTTCCAGTGGGTTCTGTCACTCCAGAATCTGTTCACATTCACTTTTTAAGGCTTATTAACAGGATTCATAGAGAAGTTACTGCTTCCTTTCTGCCATCTTTGCTCCTCCCAGTCCAATAATTCTTAAATTATTTCTCCTGTATCTATTTTATAGGCCAGTTGTTTTTTCCATGATATATTCCACAGTTTCTTCTGTTTTTTTTTTTCATTCTTTTGACTTTATTGCATTGTTTCATGATGCATTAACTTCCATTTGCTAATTCTAAGTTTTAGGGAACTATTTTTTTAAATGAATATTTTTACCTATTTTTACATCTGGGTCAATTCCATTTCTTAGGGTTTTATTTTCTTTAGTATTTTTTGTGTGCATCTTTTACTAACTTGTTGAATTTTTTCCCATTATTTTCTTTCTTTGCATTCATTTACTTACCTACTTTTTCTTCTACCACTCAATTGATTTTGAATAGTATTGTTTAGCTCTTCCAAGAAGTCTTTTTTGGGCTTGTGTCCAATTCACATTTTTCCCACTTTGAGGCTTAGCTTGTAGGTGTTTTGACTTCATTGTCTTCTGAGTTTTTGTCTTGATCTTTCTTCTTCCCATAGCTGATTTTTACAGTCAAGTTTTGTTTTTTAGTTTGTGTGTGTGTGTGTGTGTGTGTGTGTGTGTGTGTGTGTGTGTGTTTTGGTTGTTGTTTGCTCATTTTCGTACCCTATTTCTTAATTGGGAACTTTATGTTAATGTTCATCTCTGTTCCCATTATGGGTATGGGAGTGAAGGACTCTCTCTCAAACTTCAGGTTTTTTCTCATTACTATTTTCAGAGTTAGGTCTGGGTGATGAGGTACCTGGGCTGGGTGCTCAGACCCCAATATCAAAAGCATCTTTTCCCCTAGCCTCAGAGCACTCTCTCTGCCTACCTCTCCCTGGTCAAGCACTATGCCTAGCAACCATTCATGATCAAGTCCCAGCAAAATGCTTATCTCCTCTTGTTACAATAACAAGTTGCATCTATGAGAACTTCACTAGATTATCTAAAAGTAACTTCCTAGCCCTTTATGTACATCCTACATGCCTCATTATGTATGCCTTAAGCTTGGGATACACAGACACACACACACACACACACACACACAGACACACACACACACACACACACACACACACATATATATACTACCAACATCCATCTAGCCAAACATGACATTGATGGGTGGCAATTTGGTCAGCCCTGACTGTTACTTGACTTAAAGATGTTTCAAGCCTAAAGCCACACCATCATGAAGCCTGCCTTGGGCTATTTCCCAGTGAATTTTGAGCAATACGCTTGCTCAGTAGATATTAAAAGCGTATGTTCATTTAAGAACTGACCATTCCTTAACCACTCCCTAATCCCTCCATGACTCACCTAGCTAGCTTATTTGGCACACGTTATACTATAGTTTACCCTATATAAACTTTAACTGTATCCTCTTTAAGGTTGAAGGTTCCCTAAATCTTCATCACCTTGACTTTAAGAATACTTGAGTTCATGAATTCATTCCAGATAGCTTTCTAAGAACTCTGGTTTTTGGGGTTCCTGGACACTCTGAACCTCATTGTGGGGATTTAGAAGTTTTTAATGCTTCCAAAATGGTATGGTCTGGGGAGAAGTATTGCTCTCCTGGTCTGCATTTCAGTCTTTACGTAGGAAAGGCCCCCAATTCCTTGTGATTGCAATTAAAACTGTTTTTTAAGATCCCTGATCTCTTGTGACCAAAAGTGACTCTGCTCCCTCTTGACTACTCTTCATCTTTGAACTGTGACTCAGAAGTGAGTATAAGTAATGGAGTTTCCGAATAGCGTTTGAACCTGTGTCCAGTGCTAGCATAGGGGTCCTCTGTAATCTCTTTTTGACCAGTTCCCTGATTCTCCTTTTGTATCTTGTTTGAGAGTCCCCAGTGCTGCTGTTGTTTCTGTTGCCACCACCTAGTTCTGCCACTGGTACTTCACCCATATGGCTCTGGGCCAACCTCCACTCCTATATCACAGGTCTTTCTTTCTGACTTCCTAAATTGTCTTGGACTGGAAGAATGTCTCATCCTGATCTTTGGTTGGCTCTACCACTCCAGAATTTGATTTGAAGTTTTATTTTAAAGTTGTTTGAAGGGAATATGAGACAGCTCAGCTGAGTGCTTTCTCTAGTTAGTTAGCTTTATTGAGAGGAGATATACTTAAGGACAGTCAGAAAAAATTATGGAATTGGAAACACTACAAAGAGCCTCACACTGAATGGCACCCTCCACCAATAAAGACTCAGATTTTTATATTTCTTTTCTGAGAATAGCATGGGCAGGTATTTGGGGAAGGGACTGATGTTGTTGCTACCTGCTAATGGAAGGAGGGAAGACTCCTGGGGATTTGGCAACTAAATACACTATAAATACACTACCATGGGCTAGGAGACTTTGAGCCCTTCTGCTGTCTTATTCTGATATGGTGATTTTGGAGTTCTGTACTTCTCCCAGGGCTTCTTAATTTAGTAGGGTGAGGAGGTTTCTTTGGTCTTGGTACGGATGCCAAAAGGAATTACAGTACTTTAGCTTTCCATTACTCAGCAAAGCAGCTCTAATCCAAAAAGTACCTATCATTGATATGTCTAAATGCATTTTCCCCCCTACTTTTGGCTGGCATTGTGGTCCTCACTACTGTCACTGTCCTCAGTTTTGCTTTGCTGCTTAATATTATTTGGCCATGCTTCCAGAGATGCTCCACTACTCTGCTTGTCACTCTCTTCTGTTTTGGTAGACTTTGTCAGTACTTTTCTTTGTTTTTAAAGGTGTATTTATTGCAAGTTTTCTGGTAGTTGATGTTACTCTAATGGGGAAAAAAAAACAAAAACAAAAAACCCAAAACATTGATCATGACCATTCATACATCTTTTCCTGTTTTGTCCCGGAATATTTTTGTTTGTTTCTGGCTTGGCAGATAAATGTGGGCAGTATCTTTTCTCCTCTATTTTCAGGTTACAGCCCTCTAAGTCAGATTACAATTTAACCCTTGTTAGGTATACTCCATCCCTGATTGAGAATGCATCTTTGTTGTATTGGAAGCTGTGGTTTAGAATGACAAACCGTATTCTCACACACTGATTTATCATTACTTGTTTGCTTCCTTAAATTACTTCTCAGTGGAAACTTCTATCTTCAATTGGTAAATTATGATTTTAAGGCTGATGAACAGGAAAGTGTCTTATTGGAAGACAAAGCCTGCTATAAAAATGACAAATAAACAGAAAGAACTGATTTATATCAAAGCTCTAAGACAAAAGGTTTCATTATATGCTGTTTGTGGGAAGGTCTTAAGTAGAAATTTACTTCCAGTTCTTTCTTTTCTTTCTCCCAACAGCTTGAAACAGCTCATATCATCTTTCCTTTTTCACATTTTTCATTCCTATTGCCTTCTGAGCTACTACTTTATTTACAATAAGCCATATATTATATTCCTCTCATTATTTTAGCTATTTATGACAAGTTCTGCTCTCATAATTCTCATTTCTCCTTTAAACTACTTAGGAATAGGGTGTTGTGGTTCCATGTTCTCCTCAGACTCCATAAGTTTATCAGCCTCATCATTTTCCTCCATTTTGTCATATTTATTCTTCAATACCTGAACTTATTTACTAGATCTGGAGGTCATATTTCCATCTGCTGTTATTGCTTTTCCTTTTGATTTATCCATTTCTGTTCAAGTCTTTGATATTTCTCCTTTCTGGAATTTTTGGTACATTCAGTTTTCATCTCTCCCCTTGCCCTCTTTATTTTCTTTATCACTTGTTTCTTATTCCTTCCCCTCAGACTGTGTTTTCCTTGGAGATTCAATCTCAAAACACCTCAGCCTTCTCCTACTTTGGTCAATTCACAGTTCACCATCCTAGGTCTCTGCCCCAACTGAATTTTGAGTGATCAGGACTGGTCCCAGATAACATGTTGTGCTCTTCTCTTAGGCTTGGTGGAATATTGCATAGTTTTCTATACATATAATGTCTTTTCCTGGTGACCTATCTCTTTTCATCTGTCCCTTAGTTCTCTGGGCTATGATAATCATTTCAGATCATTTGAATCCTAATAAGCGCTAAAATCCAAACTAATCAACCAGGCTGCTTTGCTTTGTTTTAAAAATGCCCTTTCCTGTGTCAACAGCTTCAAAGACCAGATAAGGTTGACAAGGAGTAATCCTCCTGTTTGTGACAGGATACCAGCAACGAGAGTGGTGGGACTTGTCTTCTCTCAGTATCTCAAGGCATACGCTATACAGGGAAAAAGAGATATCCTGGGATGGTAATTGTCAATTGTCTTGTCAATTTGTAACACACATGGAGACTATAAATCTGAGGGACACAGACATCCTGGGGTTGTACTAAACCATATAAAAATTTTGTCATTTTTTTAAAGCAATTGGGGTTAAGTAACTTGCTCAAGGTTACATGGCAGGTCATTATTTATGTGTGGGTGCTCATTTTCTGAGGCCAGTTTCGATCCCGGGTCATCCCAACTCCGAGGCCGGCGCTCTTACTCACTGCGCCACCTAGCCGCCCCGATTTTGTCATTCTTTTATCACATTGTCAGAATTTATTCTCTGACTCTTTGTACATACAGGGTTGCTAGCTTTGGCAAGCTTTTAGGGAATAAACAATATGAATTTACATATCTCCTAGCCTGTTTGCCTCTTTTAACCAAACTTTCAGGTTGACACATGGCACTGGAAATTTAGAGCCTGCTGGCGTCAATAGCTCAGAGGCTACTTTTTATGATACTGGTTGGGTCTACTTTCCATGGTACTGGTGTTAGTGCTTGTGGGTTCAGCTCCCAGTAGGTCGTTTCTCCTCAAAGGCTATGACAAAGTTGACTGTTGAGCCTGAGGAAACTTCTACAACCAGGAGCTGGGGCCCCATGGCACTGGAAAGACACTAAAAAGAGACAGAGGGGAACAAAGATGTAGGGCTGGGTTTTGATATGTCAATGTCATATCTGCTAGTGCAGTCTCACTTATAATAGTATGGGAGGTGTGGGAAGGGTGCAATATTTGTTTGTTTATTTGTGTCTAATCTCAGTTTTTTTAAGCTTCTTTTGGATTGTGGTTGTCCTATTCTGTGGACTTGGAATCCCAAATCCTTTGAGTCCAAATCCAGTGCCCTCTTCACTCCACTATTACCTGAAACCATCCATGCTTCAGGGATCAGTCAGTACAAATGGAGAAATGCATTTCTTAAAGCCTTCTTTGATTTAAAGAAATAGATGGGGATTTCATTCTCTGTAATACCCTAAGCACTATATGCCTTTCTAAAGATATTTATTGCTTTATATCAGAGAGACAAAATTACATAGTAGAAAGAGTTCTGAAGTAAGAGGACCTAGATTAAATACACTTTGTTATTACCTAGGTTACTATCTACTATTTCAGGGAAATCACTCTACCTGTGGGCATTAATTTCTTTTTTTTTTTTTTAATGCTGAGTTGAACTAGATAACCTCAAACATTCCTTCTTGATGACTCTATGGTAATTATTTGTTAATTTGCCTTATCTTCATGAATAGCCTGAAGGCTCCTTGATGGTGGGAAAGGGGTTATATCTTTTTTACCTCAGGGCCTCCTATAAAACCTTCTTCTGATATCTTTCATAAAGTAGACATTTGATAAATATTGATTGAATAAGGGTAAGAAATATTATACATGGGCAATGAAAAAGTAGAAAAAATATTGTTCAATTTTAGCAATTGAAGAGAACAGATAATATTGTTGGACACAATTCCACTTTCCCCTTCCCTTCATTGATTTGCAAAACAGACAACTGCACCTTCCCCTCCCCTAATTGTTCTGATCAAGTACAACCCCCACCCCTCCCCTTCCCCTAATTGATCCTTGGGCAGGAGTTTCAGCCTAGGGTTTTGGCTGGCA
The DNA here is from genome assembly GCA_011680675.1 of Gymnobelideus leadbeateri. Lineage (NCBI taxonomy): Eukaryota > Metazoa > Chordata > Mammalia > Diprotodontia > Petauridae > Gymnobelideus > Gymnobelideus leadbeateri. The sequence continues at coordinate 98,732 of WOXC01008517.1, forward strand.
GGAAATACAAATGTACACTGACCAATCACTGATCTTAGTTTCAATTCATGCAGGCAGGAAAGTCAATTGTACACTGACCAATTACTGTAGTTTCAGCTTATGTAACCTGGCTAAGGAACCTCTATAAAAAATGGCACACTGTGCCAAACCACTGTCTGATTTGGGTATCCATGTACCCCAACAGTCACACTGCAATAAATCCATGCAAATTTTAACTTTGGGGATCTTCTGTCTCACTTCATTCAGGTACAGTATTATAATCAAATAAAAGAAGGTTTTGTTGTTACTTGAAATATTGAATTCTAGTACTATGGAAAAGCAGGTTTAATTCGAAGGGCATTAGCAGATAGATGAAGACTTTTGTGGAAATTCTATAAGGAATGTCTGGGCACTTCAGTGGTTTACACTTCTTTATGTCTAATATCATTTCAAAACTTACAGCTTTTTTTATTCTTGATAGAAAAGTATAATTAACACCATTCTTACACTTATCAGTCATGATTAGGGTCATCTGGGGAAGCTCAAAAATGGAACAAAGGGACGGAAAGAAATATAATTTACTAAGGAGTGTGGACAAGAATTAGAATACAAAAATAAAGGATGGGGGGAGTTAAAGACTATGCATACATACCTTTGAAAATGAGATTGTCTAACATGACATTAAATGAATAGACAATAGTGAAAGATGATGAATGGAATATGTTGGAGAAAAGAGATTCACTCAACAAGTTAATTTAATCTATATCTATATCTATTTATCTATACTGAATTTGAACATTAATAAAAGCATTTCCACATACAGTATAACAAAAAAGAAACATGCTACATAAAACCATGTATATTCATTTCATGTAAATTATACAAATAACATTCAATAGTATCCTACTAATCTGAGCTTCCTTCTGAATCTTCTTCTTCTCTTTGTTACATTTTAAAAGTTACAGTTGTCTTTTTTATCCCATCATCATTATCACCAAGTCCCTTCATCTCTACTTTCCTTCCTCTGCTCATTATATTGATATAATGGCATAAGAAAATTATTATAGGGGGCAGAGTCAAGAAGGCAGAGTAGAAACAGCACTTCCTCGGAGCTCCAACTCACACCACTTCAAAATTATGTAAAATGGGGGACTTTGAATGACCTCTGGAGCACCAGAACCCACAAAATGATACAGAGAAGCTAATCTCCTGCTGAGGAAAGCCTGGCTGCCCAGCAGAGAGTAGCCAGTGAAGTCCTCTAGGAGACAAGCCCAGGCCCACATGAGCCCCAGGGTAGTCGGATGAGCAGCAGGCTGGAGGGACCCCAGAACAGAAGCAGCTGTGGCATTTCCAGAATTATCAACACATAGATGCCTCGGACAAAGTGAGAGGTCAGTGACCTATGGACTTTGGGACTGGTTGGGAGAGCATGTCAGCTTCTTCCCCTGGGGGCGAGAAGCAGCTGAGGAGCCAGCACAGCTTGTGCTACATTGCCATATTGCAGCTTCAGCTCCTGGCTTGCAAACTATGGGGTAATCTGGTGAGCAGACTGGGGGGTAATTACTCTTGCTTTACCCCTCTTGGATCTGGATTGTGGCCTGGTGGAGGTCTTGGGGTATGTGACCTGCTTGACAGAGTGTGTGGGGACTTCAGAGAGGCCACCCAAATAATACCTCTAGCCATTGAGAAAACCCAAAATTTGGGATGGAAGCTTCCCTGGCTGGTGGCAAAGTCTTTCTGTGGCAATAAGCCCAAAAGTCAAATAATTGAGTAGCAACATGCCTAGGCAAAGGAAACAAAATAAACAGAAAAATTCCATATTAGACTCCTATTTGGGGGGCAAAGAGGATCAAAGCATGGAACAGGAGGAGGACTGTGAGGTCAGAAATCCTGTATCAAAAGCACCAAATGAAAATACAAGCTGGCTACAGGCCATAGAGGACCTTAAGAAGCAGATAAGAGAAGTGGGGGATAAATTGGGAAGAGAAATGATAAAGATGCAAGAAAAGTATGAAATGAGAGTCAACAGCCTGACTGAAGAAAATAACACCTTAAAAATAGACTAACTCAAATGGCAAAGGAGGCTCAAAAAGGCAATGAGGAGAAGAATGCCTTAAATAGACAAATCGGCCAGATGGAAAAAGAATCTCAAAAGCTCACTGAGGAGAATCATTCCTTCAGAATTAGACTGGAACAAATGGAAGCTAGTGACGTTATGAGAACTCAAGATGCTATTAAGCAAATCCAAAGAAATGAAAGAATAGAAGGCAATGTGAAATATCTCATGGGAAAAACCACTGACCTGGAAAATAGATCCAGGAGAGAAAATTTAAAAATTATTGGACTACCTGAAAAACATGATCAAAGAAAGAACCTAGAAATCATCCTTCAAGAAAATCGCAAGGAAAATTTCCCTGATGTTTTAGAACCAGAGAACAAAATAGAGGTTGAAAGAATCTAGAGATCACTCCCTGAAAAAGATCCCAAAAAGAAATCTCCTAGGAATATTTCAGCCAGGTTCCAGAATTCCCAGATCAACAAGAGAATATTACAAGCAGTCAGGAAGAAACAATTTCAATATTCTGGAAACATAATCAGTATAACACAGGATCTGGAAGCTTCTACACCAAGGGATCAAAGGGCATGGAATATGATATTCAGCAGGTCAAAGTATCTGGGATTAAAACCAAGAATCACCTACACAGAAAAACATCTTTCAGGGGAAAATATGGTCATTCAGTTGAATAGAGGACTTTCAAGCATTCTTGAGGAAAAAACCAGAGAGTTGAATAAAAAATTTGACATTCAGACACAAGAAGCAAGAGATGCTTGAGAAAGTAAATAGGGAAAATAAATCATAAGGAACTTATAAAACTTCAACTATTTACATTCCTTAATGGAAAAATGGTAACTGTAACTGATGGAAACTTTCTCAGTATGAAAATAGCTGAAGCAGGGTATATGGACATATGAATAAATATGTGAATGTGTATATAAGTTTACAAGTATACCTAGATAGAGGGCACAGGTCACATTTAATGGGAATGGATGATACTTAAGGGGTGAAATTGAGAGGTGGGAGAGGAATATAATGAGAGTTGATGGGGAGAGACAGAATTGGGTAAACTATCTCATGTAGAAGAGGCAAGGGAAAGCGGTTACAGTGGAGGGGAAGAACAAGAAGGCAAAAAGGCAAAACCTTATAGTTATTGAATCTGGATCAGGGAGAGAATAACATATATACTAAATGGGATATCTCACCCTATAGGACAGTGGGGGAAAAAGGGATGAGACGGGGGATGATGGAAGGGAGGGCAGGCTGGCGGGGAGTGAAGTTGGAAGCACCCACTTTTGAAAAGGGACAGGATAAAAGTGGGGAGTGGACCAAGTAGGAGGTAGGATGGGGGGAGGGAAATATAGACAGTCTTTCACAATTTATCTATGGTAATATATTGCATAGCTACATATGTACAACATATACTGAATTGCTTATCGTCCCAGTAAGATTGGGTGACAAGGGAAGAAGGGAATGAATCTGGAATTTAAATTTTTAAAATCAAATATTTTACAAATACATAAATACTACTAATAATACTATTTTACATATAATTGGGAGATAAAATGTGCATGCATTGGTGCACGGGGATTCACCTTGCCCTACTGGAAAAGACGAAGTCGATTTGGGAGAAGAGATGGGAGAGGGCAGATTGGATGAGGGGATATTCTATGGGACTGCTATTCTGTGGTGGTGGGTAGGGGAAGAATGGGGAAAAAATTGTAACTCAAAATCTGACAGAAATGTATAATGGAAAAGAGAATTTAATAAAGCATTTGGAAAAATAAAAAAAATAAATATAAAAGAGATGTCTCAAAAAAAGAAAATTATTCTAGAATTTCTGATTTCATGGTTTTATTTGATTTTTTTTTTAAAGCAGGACATCTTGTGCATTAAAAGAAGTGGGTGAGTGATCTTTGTAACAAATAAACATAGTGAAGGGAAATGAATAAACACAGTATTTATGTTGAAAAAAGTTTGTCTCTACTTATGGTTGTCATGGAGTTTCACACACACACACACTTTGCTGGTTGGTATTCTCTCTCTCTCTCTCTCTCTCTCTCTCCTTTTTGGAGGGGGAAGGGCAGGGCAATTTGGGTTAAGTGACCTGCCCAAGGTCACATTGTTAGTAAGTGTTAATTAAGTGTCTGAGGTCAAATTTGAACTCAGGACCTCCTGACTCCAGAGCTGGTGCTCTATTCACTGTACCACCTACCAACCCTGGTATTCTCTTTTATTTATTCATCTCTCCACATTTTGTTTCTGACTTTGGATTTTTTTTTATGTGATCAGCTTGTTTTGTCTTTCCCTAGGACCCCTAAATTCTTGTGCTGATTCCTTCCTCCTAGGATTAATCTTCCAGATTTCTTTTTTTTTTTTCAACAAATGCTTTTTTAAATTCTGGTTTATATCATTCATTTCAGCCAGGTTTTGAGTTACATTTTCCCCCCATTTTTCCCCTACCCACCACCCCAAAATAGCAGTTCCAGAAGACATCCCCTCATCCAATATGCTCTCCCTCATATCTTCTCCCATATCCACCTTGACTTTACAATTAGGGCAAGGTGAATCTCTGTGCCCCAATGTCTGCACATCTTATCTCCCAATTATATGCAAAATAGTATTAATAATGGTATTTATATATATTTGAAACATTTAATTTTAAAATTTCAAATTCCAGATCCATTCTCTTTCTCCCTTGTCACCCACTCCCTCTGGAAAGATAAGTAATTCAGTATGTGTTGTACATGTATAGCTATTCAAAACAATACCTTAGTAGATATATTGTAAAAAAAACTGCTAGTATTTCCCTCCCACTCATCCCACCCCCCACCTGGTCCATTCCCTACTTTGATCCTGTCCCTCTTTGAAAGTGGGTACTTCCAACCTTCCCTTGCCCCAGAATGCCCTCCCCTCTATCATCCCCTTTTTCGTCCCCCTTCCTCCTACTCTCCTGCAGGGTGAGATATCCCATTTAGTATGTATGTCATTCTCTCCCTGAGCCAAATTCAATGAAAATATGGTTTTTGCCTTTTTGCCTTCCTGTTCTTCCCCTCACCTGCAACCACTTCCCCTTGCCTCTTCTACATGAGATAGTTTACCCCACCCTGTCTCTCCCCATCTCCTCTTGTCAAATTCCTCTCTCACCTCTTAACTTGACCCCTTAAGTATCATCCCTTCCCACCAAATTATCCCTGTGCCTTCTATCAATGTATACCTGTAAACATATATACACCCATTCACATATGTATTCATATGTCCATATACCCTTCTTCAATTATTTTCAAACTGAGAAAGATTTCCTCAGTCAAAGTTATTGTTTTTCCACGTAAGAATGTAAATAGTTCAAGTTTGGTAAGTTCCTTTTGATTTCTTTTCCCTGATTACCTTCTCAAACATCTCTTGCTTCTTATATCTGAATGTCAAATTTTCTATTCAACCCTGGTTTTTTCCTCAAGAATGCTTGAATGTCCTCTATTCAACTGATTGACCATATTTTCCCCTGAAACAAGATACTCAGCTTTGCTAGGTATCTCCCTATGGTTCGCAGGCCAGGAGGCGAAGATGTAACTGAAGCTGCAAAATGGCGGCCATGCTGTGTTTCCCCAGCCACTTCTCACTCCCAGGGGAAGAAGCCTACCTGTTCCCAAACACTGATCCCAAAGTCCATAGGGCTCTAACCTTTCACTTTGTCCTAGGGGTATCTGTGTTGATAATTCTAGAATCACCACAGCTGCTGGTGTTCTGGGGTCCCTCCAGCTGGCTGCTGGCCCTGCCACCCTGGGGCTAAATCCACGACTCAGGAGGGCCTGGCCTCAGCTCCCAAAGCACTGTGCCAGTTCCCAGATGACTGCGCTGGCTGCTCCCTGCAGGGCTACTGGGCTATCCTCAGTGTGAAGTTAGATTCTCTGTGTCATTTTGTGGGTGCTGGAGCTACAGAAGTTGTTCAGAGTCCCCGTTTACATGATTTTGAAGTGGCATGGGTGAGAGTGCCTTGGAAGTGCTGTTTCTACTCCACCATCTTCGCTCTGCACCCCCAATCTTCCAGATTTCTGAGGTTTGAGCATGGGAATTTAAAGGACCCCTAGAGAATGTTAGAAAAATCAGAGCCCTTGAATCTGGACTAACCCAAACTCACTGTTTAATATACTAGTGGATGCTACTCATTGTGCTCCCCAAAGCATCCAAATTCCCTATCCTGTGGGTATCTGACTGCCTTGGGAATTCTTGAGTGAACTGTCAACTCTTGTAGACTCTGAACACCTATCCTTTCAGGCTACATGTTACATTTATGGTCACACAAGGAGATTCTCCAGCACTGATTTTGCTGGAGATTTTTTTTAGGGGAAGGGGAGGACCCTTTTCTATTATCCATGGTATTCTGGTTGCCTTGTGTAGTCATTGATCATTCTTCAAACTGGGCAGCCTGCATCCCATTTAGGTGTCTTTCTTGAAAAGAAATCTTCTGCAAATATAGATAGATAGATAGATAGATAGATAGATAGATAGATAGATAGATAGATAAAATTAATTACCAGCTATTTTTTTTAACACTTTTTGGTCCTAGGAAAGACACTCAGTTAAAGGCATAGACCTAGTTCTTTTGGGTCATAAGATCAGCAAGATGGCAAGTTTCACAGAGCAGTAAACTTGGAGACACAAAGACCTGGATTCAAAACTCATTTCAGAGACTTAATAACTTCACTGAGTCTCAGTTTCTTCATCAGTAAAATAAGGGGGTTGGACTCAGCATCTTCTATGTTCTCTGTCAGTACTAAATCTGTAACCTTATTGTTCCTTTAACACTCTAAACCTCCAAAAAAATAAAGAAGGCTTATGTGCTATGTGTAGAGCAATTTTGGCTGAATTCATAAGGAAAAAAGTACTTTGATGAGATAAAACCCTTAGAAATGCACCCTGGAGAATTATAATCTTTCCCTCCTTTATTTAATATTTTATTTTTCCCAATTACATGTTAGAACAACTTTAACATTCTTTCTTTTTCAAATTTTGTGTTCCAAATTCCCTTTTTCGCTCCTCTTCCCAACCATTGAGAATGCAAGCAATTTGACATAGTTTATATGTGTGTAGTCATGCAAAATACATTTCCATGGAAGTCAGTCTATGAAAGAAACACAGATAAAAGAGTGCCCAGAAAAATAAACAAAGTAAAGAAAAAGTATCTTCTGTCTGCATTCAATTTCCACCAGTTCTTTCTTTGAAAACAGACAGCATCTTTCATCGCAAGTCCTATAGAATTGTCTTGGATCATTATATTGCTGAGAATAGCTAATTTATTCGTAGTGATCATCATACAATATTGCTGTTACTGTGTACAATATACTCCTGGTTCTGCTCATTTCACTTTGCATCAATTCATATAAGTCTTTCCATGTTTTTTTCTTTTTTTTTTCTGAGAGCATCCTGCTCATTTCTTAAAGCACAATAGTATTCCATCACAGTTGTATAGAACAACTTCTTCAACCATTCCTCAACTGATGGACATCCCCTAAATTTCCAATTCTCTGCCACCATTAAAAGAACTGTTATACATGTTTTTATGCACGTAAGTCCTTTTCCTTTTTTTAAAAAAATCTCTTTGGGATACATATCTAGTAGCAGTATTGCTTGGTCAAAGAGCATGCATGATTTTATAGCCCTTTTGGCATAATTCCAAATTCCTCTCCTGAACAGTTTCTTTACAATTCCACTAATGTACATTAGTGTTTTAATTTTCCCACATCCCTTCCAACATTTGTCATTTCCCATAGTGCAAAACTATGTGGTCCCTTCAGTGATAAGTTCTTAAGTTATATCATTTTGAATGTTGTACTTTGGTTTCTGTGAATTTTTTGCTTTATTTTACTGCTGAATAACATTAGCCAATCTGATAGGTGTGAGGTAGTAGCTCAGAGTTGTTTTAATTTGCATCTCTCATTAATAGTGATTTAGAGCATTTTTTGATATGACTATAGATAGTTTTGATTATTTTGCTTGAAAATTGCCTGTTCATATTCTTTGATCATTTATCAATTAAATAATGGCTCTTATTTTTCTATATGTTTGAGAAATAAAGCTTTATCAGAGAAACTCACTGCAAAATCTTCTTCAAAGTAATGATTATCAATTATGTATTTGACTCCATCCTTTCCTTCCCAATTGATCCTACTCTCTCTCCTTTTACCCAGTTCATTCTCAAAAGTGCTTTGCTTCAGACTTTTAAGTACCCCAAACTGCCTCCCTTCTAGCAGCTCCTATCCCCTTCTTTTATTTCCTTCCTTTCCTCATTTCCTATATGGTAATATAGATTTCTACAGCCACCTGAGTATGAATATTATTCCTTCTTTGAGACAATTATGGTGAGAGAAAGGTTCATGTGCTCCCCTGTAATGGCAAGCAAATGAATACTTTGCTTTTTGTTTCAGTTTAACACCTTGTTTTAGTTCAAGTATCTTTGAAAATTGCCCTGACGATATCAAGTCTTTGTTAAGAAAAAGAACCTGTGAATCCCACAGTGGGAGAGACTTGTCAAAGACAGAAACACTGCTGACACTGATTCAGTTGCCCCAAGGCCTTCTCCTGGTTTGCTGCCACCCAGTCTGCACTGGCATGGCTTGTGCTAGACTGGGCTTCTCTCTCACACTAGTCTAACAGACCTTTCTTGCTGGAAAATTGTTTCACCCCACCTTTTGTGGGTTCTACCACCGCATAATTTGTATAGAGTCACTGTTTAAGGTATTGGCAGAGGTTTGAGGGGAGAGCACAGGGCAGTCCCTGCCATAACTCCACCATCTTTGCTTTGCCTCCCAAGAGCGCTAATCTTTAAAGTGCTAACACTTTAAAGTGTCCTTCCCCCTTCATATCTTGTGAAATACAAGCTCTTCAGGCTTGCATCTGGTGTCCATCTTGAGAACTGTCTCTCTGCTGCAGAGACTCTGCCTACCTCCTACCCCCACAACAAATTTCAGACACTGATACTTCTCAGCCATGTAAGGATGGAAGGGGAAGAGTCATTTTGTGTTCTAAGAAGTCCATAGAATAAGAGTACCCAGGGCTACAGATACTATTCTCTGAATTCTCACCTTGCCATTTCTCCCATTTATAAAACAAAAAGAAGTTACTGCATATGTTGCTTCAGTCTCAGTAGAAAAGAAAAGGAGAACTGTGGCAGGAATTGAGATCAAGGGCTAGTGTGCTTGGCTCTGTTGAGTTTGAAATAAATCGTGCTAAGCTCATACGGAAACTGTTTCCCCAGAGACTTTTCATGGCAAGTACCCAGATTTGCAAACTTCTTTCAGCATGGAAGAAGAAAGGATTGAATTTATAAGCAAAGAAAGAGTCAAAAAATAAGTTATAGGGTAATATAAGAATAGTTTAAACACACTAAATATTTCAAGAGGAGGTCCCCTACCCCCCACCCTGCCACACACACCTTTTTGACAGCTGTGGTCTGCTCCGCCTCCAATGTGTAGCTTTGCTGCTGCCGCTGCCACCCCTGGGAACAACTTTGCCCTGTTGCTCTCCAGCCTGGCCAGAAGCTGAACATAAAGATGAATAGCTCAGAGGAAGTATAATGGATCTTGTAGTTCTGTGGGCTCTGTGGCAATGAATTCATCTATGAGGTGGATGAAGATTAAATCCAAGACAAGTTCAACCTCACAGGGCTCATCAAACAGGTGCCCCACTATAGGCAGGCACTAGACATGATTCTCGACTTGGAACTTGATGAGAAGTTGGAAGACAACCCCAACCAGAGTGACTTGATTGAGCAGGCATCTGAGATGCTGTATGGACTGATTCATGCCCCCTACATCCTCACAAACTGTGGCATCACCCAGATGTTGGAAAAATACCAGCAGGAAGACTTTGGCTATTGTCCCATGTATACTGAAAATCAGTTCATGTTACTTACCCATTGGACTGTCAGACATACCAGGTGAGGCCATGGTGAAGCCGTATTGTTCCAGGTGCATGGATGTTTACACCCCCAAGTCATCCAGGCACCACCACACAGATGGTTGCTTACTTTGGTGCTGGCTCTTCATGGCACATCCACAACAGCCTGCCAACCAATTTGTGCCCAGGCTGTATGTCTTCAAAATCCACCCTATGGCCCATCAACTGCAGCTTCAAGTAGCCAGCAACTTCAAGAGTCCTGTCAAGACCATCTGCTGACTTGTCTCCTCCCCTCCCCCCAACATCTTAGGCTGTGACACTATTTCCCCTCTCCCCAGTACACACACACACAAACACACACACACACACACACACACACACACACACACACACACACACATATATATATTTTTTTCCTTCTAGTTTTAAATCTAAGATCTTATTATTTAGCCTATGGTTCTTCATCTCATCTATAAGGACAGTATGAGAGATTTTGTTTAAAAGTATTCTTAAAATATAAGGATGCTATATTCACTGCATTTCCCTGTCTGGGATCCTGCTTGGGAAAAAGCTATAAAATACAGTAATAGGTGAAAAACCATAAAAACTTTAACTCTGTGAAAGGTGGAAGCCCAAATATGGTGACCTGCTAAAAATCATAATTTAGATACCGAATTTAGACACTGAGTTAAAATTTAGACACTATGACCTATGAAAGCCATAGCAAGAATATTGTGATCCATATGTGACCAGTATATGATCAATATACAAACTTACATTTGGGCATAACATTGCCTTAACATTTAACCTCATTACTAAGAAGAAAACCAAAAGGAAGGACCAGCGCAGCAGTCTGGGAGCCGGCAGCTCGCAGAACCCAGAGCTCAGGAGCCCAGCCGAGCCCAGGTCCACATGAGCCGAGGTTTTAGCCCCAGGGCGGCAGGGCCAGCAGCCAGCTGGAGGAACCCCAGAACACCAGGAACTGCGGAGATTCCAGAATTATCAACATAGACTTGCCTAGGTCAAAGTAAGAGGTTAGTGTCCTATGGACTTTGGGACCTGTATTTGGGGAATGCGTCAGCTCCCTCCCCTGGGGGCTAGAAGCCGCTGAGGAGACACGCCATTTTGTAGTTTTCAGAGGCATTTCCGGCTCCCAGCCTACAAATCGTGGGGAGATCCAGCGATCAGTCTTGGGGGGTAATCGCTCTTGCTTTAACCTCCCTGGATCTGGATTGTGATCTAGGGTGGAAGTTGTGGGTGGGTTTACAGCTTGCCAGAAACGGAAGTTGCCCCCCACACGTTCGGGACGAAAATTCCTCTATCTGGCCTTAAAGCCATAGTGTGGCAACAAGCCCAAAAGTCAAGCAATTAAGTGGCAACATGCCAAGGCAAAGGAAACAGAAAAATGCAACCCTAGACTCCTATTTTGGGGGCATAGAGCGGGAAAAGGACTGTGAGGTCAGAAGTCCTGTTCCAAAAGCCCCAGGGGAAAACATGAGTGGGTTGCAGGCCATAGAGGACCTTAAGAAGGACTTTAAAAATCAAATAAGAGAAGTGGAGGAAAAATTGGAAAGAGAAATGAGAAGGATGCAGGAAAAGTATGAAATGAGGGTCAACAGCCTGACTGAGGAAAACAACACCTTAAAAAATAGACTAACTCAAATGGCAAAGGAGGCCCAAAAGGGCAATGAGGAGAAGAATGCCTTAAAAAGTCGAATTTGCCAGATGGAAAAAGAATCTCAAAAGTTCACTGAGGAGATTCATTCCTTCAGAGTTAGACTGGAGCAAATGGAAGCTAATGACTTTATGAGAAATCAAGATGCTGTTAAGCAGATCCAAACAAATGAAAGATTAGAAGGCAATGTGAAATATCTCATGGGAAAAACCACTGACCTGGAAAATAGATCCAGGAGAGACAATTTAAAAATTATTGGACTACCTGAAAGCCATGATCAAGGAAAGAACCTAGAAATCACCCTTCAAGAAATTCTCAAGGAAAACTGCCCTGATGTTTTAGATCCAGAGGGCAAAATAGAGGTTGAAAGAATCCACCGATCACCTCCTGAAAAAGATCCCAAAAAGAAAACTCCCAGAAATATTATAGCCAGGTTCCAGAATCCCCAGATCAAGGAGAAAATACTCCAAGCGGCCAGGAAGAAACAATTTCAATATTGTGGAAACACAATCAGAATAGCCCAGGACCTGGCAGCTTCTACACTGAGGGATCGAAGGGCATGGAATATGATATTCCAGAGGGCAAAAGAACTGGGAATGAACCCAAGGGTCACCTACCCAGCAAAACTGAGTATTTTGTTTCAGGGGAAAATATGGTCATTCAGTGGAATAGAGGACTTTCAAGCATTCTTGAGGAAAAAACCAGAATTGAATAGAAAATTTGACATCCAGACACAAGAAGCAAGAGATGCCTGAGAAGGTAATCAGGGAAAAGAAATCAAAAGGAACTTATCAAAGTTGAACTATTTACATTCCTATATGGAAAAGCAATATCTGTGACTGATGATATCTTTCTCACTATGAAAATAATGGAAGAAGGGGGTGTGGTCATACGAATACATATGTGAATGTGTGTGTATATGGCTACAGTTATATATGGATAGAGGGCATAGGTTGATTTTGTTGGGAAGGGAGAGTACTCAAGGGATGAAATTATGAGGTGAGAGAGGAAAGTGGCAAGAGGAGATGGGGAGAGACATGGTAGGGTAAACTATCTCATGTAGGGGAAGTGGGTGCAAAGGAGGGGGAGAATAAGGAAGGCTAAAAAGGCAAAACCACATTCACATTGAATTTGGTTCAGGGAGAAAATGACATACATACTAAATGGGATATCTCAACCTGCAGCAGGATAGGGGGAAGGGGGATGAGAGGAGGGATGATGGATGGGAGGGCATCCTTGGGGGGAGGGGAGGTTGGAAGTACCCACTATAGAAGAGGGACAGGATCATGTAGGGAATGGACCAGGTGGGGGGTGGGATGAGTGGGAGGGAATTATAAGCAGCCTTGTACAATATATCTACTATGATAATGTTTTGCATAGCTAGACATGTACAACATATACTGAATTACTTATCTCCCAAGAAGGAATGGGTGACAAGGGAGGAAGGAAATGGATCTGAAATTCGAGGTCGTAACATTAAATGTTTCAAATATATATATAAATACTATTATTAATACTCTTTTGCCTATAATTGGGAGATAAGATGTGCAGGCCTTGGGACACAAAGATTCATCTTCCTCTAATGGAAAAGTCGATGGGGGTATGGGAGAAGGTATGGGAGAGAGCAGATTGGAGGAAGCGATATCTTGTGGGACTGCTATTCTGGGAGGTTGGGTAGGGGAATAATGGGGGAAAATGATTGTAACTCAAAATCTGGCGGAAATGAATGATGTAAAACAGAAGTTAATAAAGTATTTGTTTAAAAAAAAAAGAAGAAGAAAACCAAAAATATCCCCCAATCAATAGGGACTCAGTTTCTAGCTCCTCTCCCTCTCTTTGTTTTCTACAATTATCATAGGGATTTTGGGAGTTCTTGGGTGGTGATCTACTGAACTGTCTGACCCCTGACCAAAGATTGCCCCTGTTTTCTAAGTATTCATAATGATTGATTAAACTACTATCTATAATCAATCTGAAAATCCTTGACTTCTTTTTTACATATCAAGAACACCCATGGTTATGGGGGAGGTATAAGATTCCCCAGTCAGGGAAATTCTGGACTTATACCTGATGTCTAGTATAGCTCTCTGTCAAAAAAGGCGGGGGGTATTAGTTTAGTCTGGTATATACTGTTCTTGCTGAAGGTGTGCTGACTTTTAGTAATTTTGCTTCCCTTTATAAGAAATCACAAAACTTTTCTTAATGATATGTCCTACAACAGCAGGAATGATGGTCAAGCTCACTAGAGCTTGCAAGAATCATTCTGAAAGGGTCTTTCCATGGTTCTGTCGCTGCGAAGGTACCGGCTTCAGGAGGTCGGTTTGAGGGACGACATGTACTACAAGCTCAGTGGCTTCACCCAGAAGCTGGCTGGGTCCTGGGCCTCAACCCCCTACAGCCTGGGGGGTTTAAAGCCTGTGGCATCCTCAGAATCACCACCTATCATATTTCCCACACCAACGAAATTTGCCTCAGAGCCAGCTCCATATGATTATGCTGGGAAAAAACAAAGTTCCTGAGCTGCAGACATTCTTTCAGAAATCTGATGGTTTACCTGTCCACTTGAAACACAGTCTGCTTGATCAGATGCCCTATCAGACCACCATGACTTTGACACTGGGAGGGACCATCTACTGCTTGATAGCCCTCTACATGGCTTCACAGCCCAGAAATAAATAGGATGGGGTTCATAAAACTAATTGATTCATTAGCAAGAGTTTTGGCATAAAACCCTTTGAATTGTCTATTTTCCTAATTGCCAGGAAATTTTCTGACCTTTGTATATTTATGTTGTTTTTCAGATAGAATTAGAAGACTTATCAATAAGGAACAGTTCTGGTTGTTTTGTTTCTGAAAATAAGTAGATTATCAAAACATATTGAAGAGTTAGTTATTACTTAAGCAAAGGTGATGATGCCCTTCTCATTTGGGCTCCCTTATTTCTCCAGAGGTTGGCAGGCCAGCTCATCACTGTGATGAGGCCACCAAGGATTTCTGGGTTGGCCTATCAGAGGCCTCGAGAGAGAGACACTGAAGGTGGGGAAAGCCTTTTTGTAACCAGATGTGTTGGCTAAAAGAGGATTCATTGAAGCTGCACCAGTAACAGGAAGTCCTTGAACTTCCTGGTGACAAAAATCTGTTCATTCTGACACCATAAATTTCACTTGGAATTAATTAGCTGTTAATTGGGAATTTTTCCATGTTGCAGCATGGTATTAATAGAAATTATTTTCTGTTTAACTATCCATATACCCATAACTTTGTCTTGTAGTTTCAGAAGGGTTTTATGCCTGATCTCTGACCTCTTTAAATATTCCAGAGATGAAGATTCGGTATTTATTCCACCATGGGAACAGAACAACTCTTAATAAAAGTTTTGCACTTTGGACTGGACTGTTGAACAGTACATCCCTGCCAGTGCTTCTTCTTTACACTTGTTAAATGCTGTAGCTTTAAGGTATAAGTTATTTTTGCTTGTGGAATAAATACAGGAATGAGAAAAAAAGAATCATTCTGAAAGACAACATAATGCATGGGAAAGAGCTGAATCTGGTATCTGGGAAGCTTGGTTTAAATCTCAACTTTGCCACTTGCTGACTCTAACTTTGAGTAAATCACTTAAATTCCATGGACCTTAGTTTGCTCTAAGGTTCCTTACAACTCTAAACCTATTATCCCTCTTCCCTTTTAGAAAATCAAACAGCCTTTGTTTCTCAGAGCATGGTACTTTTTTCCTTTATCTAAATTCATTTAAAAGATGACAGCAGCTCATCAATCACATTGGCCAGCTCTTTCACAACCTTAAGATGCAGTATCTTTAGGTCTATTGACTTGAGCTCCTCTAAGACAGACAGATGTTTTCTTATCATTGCTTCACTTATCTTGTGTAGAAGATGTGGAACAATGGATAGAGAGCTGGGCCTCAAGTCAAGAATATTGCAATATCCTAAGTCAGGGGTAACTAATTTATCTTTTGACGGTGATCTTTATCCTCAAACATAGAAAGATACAGCATCAAAACATGAATGAACATTTCCAACAGTTAAAATTGTATCTTTTTCTCATTTCACTTTACCACCACTACTGCCATTTTATTATCTCAAAGATCAAAGGAGCCTAATTTACAAGTTGGATCATATATTGACCAAAATTCACATCCTGGAAATAAGTGCTGAATCAGAAGAAGCCATCTAGGTGCTGTTTAGTCAATGTTTTTGGTCTCATGATAGGTAAGTTCCAGACAATATTCAGATCTTCACAGTTTGGACTATGAGACTATCAAGAAGGTACTGAGAAATTTGGGATGTAACTTTGAAATTTTACTGATAACTTTGAGATGATTTGTATATGTTAATGAACATATCCAAAAGGGGGCACAGATGGAGTCGGTCTGTTTCCCAAAAAGTCCTATAAAAATGAGACTTCAAACTCCTGCCTCCTCCATCCCCCAACTTCTTTCATCTCCATCTAGGTCCATGATGCCAAGGGCTCTCAACTCTAATCCATGGTTATTCAAGTAATACTATCTGCGTCTTCCCTTCTCCATCCTTTCCCCAGTGTTGCCTGTCTTCTTTCATCACCCCATGCCCTGTTCCCATACCATTTGCCTCTGTATTTACTTTTCAGTGCTTGCTTCTGCCTTTCTGTGCTCCACTACCCCAAAGTTACTCCAGTGTTTAAAGTACAATTTCTATTCCATGTTTACTCGAATCACTGTCTTTAATAGATAATACCCAAAGAACAAACCATGTCTGTCTCCGATTCATTACTTTCATAAATTACTTCATAAATCAATTAATCAGCTATTTAGTTTCCTTATTTATCTTCCTCAAATCCATTTTGACATTGACAACTTAGTTTCTGTTCTTATATCTTGTAATCTATGTCTGGTTAGTTGGTGCTCATGATAATCTCCTTTTCATGGGTGTTTTTTTTTTTTTAATTTTGGGACCTCTAGTCTCATACTCTGCCCATGACTTTACCTTGAAACTTAATTGTTTCTGAGGATAAACTTCCTTTATTAATATAAAGTGGAACATACAATTTTTTGGTCCTGGAGTCCTTTCTAATAACTCTTGTGTAACCATCAAGAGGGCCAGACACAACATTGTAGATATGCTCCTAAGTTGGACACCTTGAAAGCTTTTCAGCTATGAATCATGTGTTCTAAATGGAAACTATGTTCAAGGGAAAGAACTGCCTTATAGAAACAGCTGATGCAGATAGTCAAAGAAAGTATTAAGTAAACCTGGGGTTTCTGCTCTTACATCTGATTAAGGAAAATCAGTAGCTTCACAAAAATATAACAAATTACTTGGACCATTTGTAGTCATAACTGCCTAACTGAACATCTGAACATCTAGGGTTTCTAAATCAAGATGGATAGTTCTATACTGGTGTTCTCCATCATGAGAGCAATGATGTTTTTTTTCATGAAAAGACTATGAATATTACAGATAACTCACATTTTGGAAGAAAAACCACAGCAGTTAAGCAGCACAGGAAGGCCTCACACTATCAGTGTTGTAGTAGGTATGTGATATACCTTGTACATTGATATAGTGGTCTAATTAGATTATTGTAGAAGTTTTGATTTCACAGTTTTCTCTGTTAACTGATATATCTGTGCCACGGACATGACAGAAGACTTCCCAACTTCTTATCACAAATTTATTTTCTGTTATTTCCATGATCATCAAAATATGTTGCCAAGCCGTATAGAAAACAGAGACTTATGTAGCACCGGAAAACTCCAGAGGCAAGAGAAAATCTGAACAGAAGGCTTTTAATTAGGAATGCTTCTTGATGAGTGATGATTATCTGGGCTTTTGCTCCTGCAACATCAACAACTAGTGTTGATTAACTCTATCAAGGTCAAGTTTGGCAACTGCCTCCCATTCAGCAAGAACAGCAGGGAGTTGATTGGAGGCATGCACTGAATATGGGTACTATTCAAGTGTATTGTTAAGGTTGTACTCCACAAAGTCTTATTGTACTTTAGTACCAACATAGTTAGCAAACCCTATCAGTTATATATAATTGTTCTAAGGACACCTTATTTGTTTGGATGCTCAATATCTTCTGCAATTTCCCTTAAAACAAAAAAGAACTTTTTTTTAATGGTCAATTAAGTTACTTCATTTATCAAATCTGGATGAATGGCACTGTTTCCCCTTGCCATTATAAGTTTCCAAGTCCACAAAGAATATCCTGTAAAATCTATTAGCAACTTTCTTGTAGAGTGGTGTGGGTGTGTTGGAAACTTGTTCTTAATTAGGAGAACAAAATTGCATAATTTAAGAGTTGGAAAGGACTTCAGATGCCATCTAGCCTCACTATATGTGTATATACCTATACATATGCATATACACATATACATTCATATATAAACATGAATATACACATATATACATACACACATTGTATGTATGTATGTATCTTCCACTATAATACTGTAATATGGCCAAGTGTTCATATGGCCTCTGCTTGAAAGATTTCAGAGAAGGGGAAATTTCTATCTCTAAAGGCAGATTATTCTCCTTTTACACAATTCTAATCGTTAAGATATTTTTCCTGACATTGAGCCTAAATTGGACTCTTTGCATCTTCCATCCATAGCTCATGTTTTGCTCTCTGAGATCAAAAGGGACAAATCTAACCCCTCACCCACATTTCAAATGGTAAACACAGCTCTCACATGCCCTGCCCTTAAGAGTCAGATTTATCATTCCTAGTGTAGCTTCCAGCAATATCAGTCAGAGTCATCTTGAAGAATTCATAATGACTTACAACTCTCTCCAGTTTTTTTTTTATCATCAGTCTCTCAATCTACATTTGCTTCTTTCATGTACCTACAAATGTGTCCATGTCTTCCCATTCTGAAACAAACAAAAACAAAACAAAACACTCTCACTTAATCCTACCATTTCTACTACCTCTCATCCTATGTTTCTCCTCCCCTTTATAGTTAAACTTCTTGAGAAAGTCTTCTACACTAAGTGCCTTCCCTACTATGTTAACAAGGATTTTAATTGCCAAATTCAAAGGCCTTTTCTCAATATTTTTCCTTAAGTCTTATCAGCATTTGACACTAGTGTTCATCTTTTTCTCCTAAATAATTCTCTTCTCTTTAGGTTTTCATAGCACTTTTCTCTTCCTATAAGTCTAACCTTTTGGCAAGCTTGTTTGTTCTTTATCAATGTTATATACCCTAAATGTTATATACCCTAAATATGGACCCTATCCTGGTCCCCCTTCTCTTTTCTCTCAATGCTGGCTCAGTTATCTTTATGTAAAATTTATCCAAAATTGATATATTTATATATCCGGACCTACTCTCTCCCCTAAGATACACTCATACACATATAACATCCTTTTCTGTATCTCAAACTGAATGTACTGTAAACATCTCAAACTCAACATGGTCAAAACATATTTAATTTCCTCCACCAATCCTCCTTCCTTTGTAGCTTCTCAAGGGTACCAGCATCCTCTGGATCACCCAGGCTTGCAGTAGCAGTATAATCTACACAATCTGTTGCTGAATCTTGTTTCTGATTTCTTCTCCTTGTTCTTTTTTTTGGGGGGGGGGTTGTACATGAATGATCATGTCAATTATTGGTCATGTTGAGAAAGAAGAATCAGAACAAAAGGGAAAAAACACTAGAAAGAAAAAAAAAAGCAAAAACGTGAAAATAGTGTGCTTTGATATGCATTCATATTACTTAGTTCTTTCTATGGACGCAGTTAGCATTTTCCTCACCAGTCTTTGGAATTATCTTGGATCACTGTATTGCTGAGAAGAACTTAGTGTGTCAGACTCAATCATCATACAACGTTACTGTTGCTGTGTACAATGTTGTCTTGGTTCCACTCACTTTACTCAATGACATCAGTTCACTCAAGCCTTGCCAGCTTTTTCTGAAATCTGCCTGCTCATCATTTCTTATAGCACAATAGTATTTCATTAAATATACATAATACAACTTGTTCAGCTATTCCCAATTTGATAGGCATCCCCTCAATTTTCAGTTATTTGCCGCCAGAAAAGAGCTGCTATTTTTGTACATATGGGTCCTTTTCATTTGTGCTTTTTAAAAGTCTCTTTTGGGATACAGCAGTGTTATTGCTGGATCAAAGGGATGCAAAATTTTATAGCCCTTTGGGTATAGTTCCAAATTGCTTTCCAGAATGGTTGGATCAGTTTACAACTCCACCAACAATGCATTAGTGTTCCAATTTTCTCACATCTTCAATATTTATCATTTCATTTTCTGTCATATTACCCAATGATGTGGTACCTCAGAGTTGTTTTAATTTGAATTTCTATAATCAATAGTGATTTAGAATATAGTTTTTCATATGCCTCTAAAGAGCTTTAATTTCTTCATCTGAAAACAACCTGTTTTTTTATCACTTATAAATTTGGGAATGACTTGTATTCTTGTAAATTTGACTGAGTTCTCTATGTATTTTAGAAATGAGGCCTTTATAAGAGACGCTGGGTGCTTTTTGCTTTCCTTCTAATCTTTGTTGGATTGGTTTTGTTCATGCAAAAACTTTTTAGATGAATATAATCAAAGTTATTCATTTTGTATTTCATAATATTCTCTATTCCATTTGGTCATCAATTCTTCTGTTCTCAATAGATCTGACAGGTAAATTATTCCTTGCTTTCCTAATTTGCTTATGGTCTCATCCCTTTTATCTAAACCATATACCCATTTTGACCTTATCTTGGTATAATGTGTGAGATTTTGGTCTATGCCTAGTTTCTCCCATATTTTTTATGTTTCCCAGTCAT
The DNA here is from genome assembly GCA_011680675.1 of Gymnobelideus leadbeateri. Classification (NCBI taxonomy): domain Eukaryota; kingdom Metazoa; phylum Chordata; class Mammalia; order Diprotodontia; family Petauridae; genus Gymnobelideus; species Gymnobelideus leadbeateri. The sequence continues at coordinate 119,141 of WOXC01008517.1, forward strand.
TTTATCAGATAGTGAATTCTTATCCTAGAAGCTGGAGTCTTTGGATTTATCAAACAATAAATTCCTGTAGTCATTTGAATAGGTTAGGTGTCTTGTGCACCTAACCTATTCAACTGATCTATCACTCTCTTAACTGGCATCAAATAGTTTTGATGATTGTCACTTTATAATATAGTTTTAGATCTGGTATGGTTAGACCACACTTCTTTGCATTTTACTTCATTATTTACTTTATGTTCTTTACATTTTATTCTTCCAGATGAATTTCATTACTTTTTTATCTCTATAAAGTAACTCTTTGGTAATTTGATTGGTATGGCACTGAATAAGTAAATTAATTTGGGTAGAATTGTCATTTTTATTATATTAGCTCAGCCTATTTATAGGCAATTGATATTTTCCCAATTGTTTAGATATGACTAAACTTACGTGAAAAGTGTTTTATACTTGTGTTCATATAGTTTCTGGGTTTCTCTTGGCAGGTAGACTCCCAAATATTTTATAATATCTACAGATATTTAAAATGGAATTTCTCTTTCTATCTCATATATAGAAATGCTGGTGATTTATGTAGATTTATTTTATATCCTGCAACTTTGCTAAAGTTATTAATTATTTCAAGTGGTTTTTTTAGTTGATTCTCTAGGATTCTCTTGCCTGTTCTAATTTTTTCAATTTCTTTTTCTTCTTATTGCTAAAGTGAACATTTTTCCTATAATATTGAATAACAGTAGTGATAATAGACATCCCTATTTCATCTCTGATCTTACTGGGAATGTTTCTAGCTTATCCCTATTACAATGCTTGCTGATGGTTTTAGATAGATACTACTTCTCATTTTGGGGGGTGGAGCCAAGATGGCAGAGTAGAAACAGCACTTCTAAGGTGCTCCCCCCCCCACACCACTTCCAAATAATGTAAAAGGTGCACTCTGAATAACTTCTGGAGCTCCAGCATCCACAGAATGGCACAGAGAAGCTAACCTCCCACTGAGGACAGCCCAGTAGCCCTACAGGGAGCGTCCAGCACAGCACAGCTGAGGAGCTGAGCTCAATACTCTGGGAGCCAAGCCTAGGAGTGAGAGATCCATGGTTTTAGCCCCAGGGCAGCCAGGCCAGCAGCTGGCTGGAGGGACCCCAGAACACCAGCAGCTATGGAGATTCCAGAATTATCAACACAGATATGCCTAGGACAAAATGAGAGGTTAGTGCCGTATGGACTTCGGGACCAGTATTTGGGGAATGCATTGGCTTCTTCCCCTGGGGGCAAGAGACAGCTGAGGAGCCACAGCACAGGAGCCATATTGTACCTTCAGTGGCAGCTTCAGCTCCTGGTCTTCAAACTGTAGGGAGATCCAGCAATCAGTCTGGGGATCAATCACCTGCTTGGATCTGGATTGTGGTCTGGGGGGGAGGTCTGGGGTGGGTATACAGCTTGCCAGAGTGTGCGGAGGCTTTACAGCGGGTACCCAACTAATACCTCCAGAAGTTGTGAAGACCCCAAGCTTTGGGATGGAAGCTCCCCTGTCTGGTTGAAGAGTCTTACTGTGGCAACAAGCCCCCAAATCAAGTAATTAAGTGGCAATATGCCTAGGCAAAGGAAACAAAATAAACAGAAAAATGCAATAGTAGACTCCTATTTTGGGGGCAAAGAGGATGGAAGCATGGAACAGGAGGAGGTCTGTGAGGTCAGAACTCCTGCACCAAAAGCCCCAAGTGAAAATATGAGCAGGTTACAAGCCAAAGAGGACCTTAAGAAGGATTTAAAAAAGGAAATAAGAGAAGTGGAGGAGAAATTGGGAAGAGAAATGAGAAGGATGCAAGAAAAGTATGAAATGAGAGTCACCAGGCTGACTGAGGAAAATAACACCTTAAGAAATAGACTAACTCAAATGGCAAAGGAGGCCCAAAAGGGCAATGAAGAGAAGAATGCCTTAAAAAGCCAAATTTGCCAGATGGAAAAAGAATCTCAAAAGCTCACTGAGGAGATTCATTCCTTCAGAGTTAGACTGGAGCAAATGGAAGCTAGTGACTTTATGAGAAATCAAGATGCGGTTAAACAGATCAAAAACAAATGAAAGAATAGAAAGCAATGTGAAATATCTCATGGGAAAAACCATTGACCTGGAAAATAGATCCAGGAGAGAAAATTTAAAAATTATTGGACTACCTGAAAGCCATGATCAAAGAAAGAACCTAGAAATCATCCTTCAAGAAATTCTCAAGTAAAATTGCCCTGCTGTTTTAGACCCAGAGGGGGAAATAAGGGTTCAAGGTATCTACAAATCACCTCCTGAAAAAGATCCCAAAAAGAAAAGTCCTAGGAATATTATAGCCAGCTTCCAGAATTCCCAGATCAAGGAGAAAATACTACAAGCAGCCAGGAAGAAACAATTTCAATATTGTGGAAACACAATCAGAATAGCACAGGACCTGGCAGCTTCTACACTGAGGGATCGAAGGGAAGGGGATATGATATTCCAGAAGTCAAAATACCTAGGATTAAAACCAAGAATCAACTACCCAGCAAGACTGAGTATCTTGTTTTAGGGGAAAATATGGTCATTCAGTGGAATAGAGGACTTTCAAGCATTCTTGAGGGAAAAAAAAAAACAGAGTCGAAAAGAAAATTTGACATTCAGACACAAGAAGTAAGACATGCTTGAGAAGGTAATAAGGGAAAAGAAATCAAAAGGAACTTATTAAAGTGGAACTATTTACATTCCTACATGGAAAAACAATAACTGTCACTTATGAAATCTTTCTCATTATGAAAATAATTGAAGAAGGGTATATGGGCATATGAATACATATGTGAATGGGTGTATATATGTTTACAGGTATACATGGATAGAGGGCACAGGTTCAATTCGGTGGGAATGGATGATATTTAAGGGGTCAAGTTAAGAGGTGAGAGAGGAATGTGGCAAGAGGAGATGAGAAGAGGCAGGGTGGGGTAAACTAGCTCATGTAGAAGAGGCAAGGGGAAGTGGTTGCACGGGAGGGGAAGAACAGGAAGGCAAAAAGGTAAAACCATATTTTCATTGAATTTGGCTCAGGAAGAGAATGACATACATACTAAATGGGATATCTCACCCTGCAGGATAGTAGGGGGAAGGGGGATGAAAGGGGGGATGAGGGAAGGGAGGGCATGCTGGGGGTAGGGGAGGTTGGAAGTACCCACTTTCAAAGAGGGACAGGATCAAAGTAGGCAATAGACCAGGTGGGGGGTGGGATGGGTGGGAGGGAAATATAAGCAGTCTTTTACAATATATCTACTATGGTAATGTTTTGCATAGCTATACATGTACAACACATACTGAATTACTTATTTTCCCAGAGGGAGTGGGTGACAAGGGAGGAATGGAATGGATCTGAAATTCGAAGTTTTAAAATTAAATTTTTGAAATGTATATAAATACTATTATTAATACTATTCTGCATGTAATTGGGAGATAAGATATGCAGGCATTGGGGCACAGAGATTCACCTTGCCCTAATGGAAAAGTCAAATGAGGTATGAGAGAAGGTATGGGAGAGAGTAGATTGGATAAGTGGATATCTTGTGGGACTGCTATTCTGCGGGGAAGTTAGGGTAAAAATGGGGAAAAATTGTAACTCAAAATCTGGCTGAAATGACTGATGTAAACCAGAAGTTAATAAAGCATTTGTTAAAATAAAAAAAAAATGAAAAATTTAAAAAAATGAAAATCTCCACCTGAATGATACAAAAGCATTTCAACTTTGATAGGTCTAAAAAAGAAACTCAGTATCTTTTGCTCAAACTCTTCCTTCTTCCGAATTTCCTTGTTATTATCAAGGTCACCACCATTCTCCCAGGCTTTGCACCTCAATATCATACTTGATTCCTTAATTTTCATTCATCTTGCATATTTATTTCTTTGCCAAATTTTGTCATTTCTACTTTCACATCTCTTGTATATGTCCCATTTTCTTCACAACACTAATTTAAACCCTCATTGCCCCTTGTATCGATTGTGTTCCTAGCCTTCTATATAGTATCTGGGTCTCAAGTCTTTCCCCAAAGCACCCTCCACACTGCTACCAAGGTTGTTTTTCTAAAGTTCAAGTCTAATTATATTATGAAATGATAACCATTAAATATATTTTTGGTCAAGGTCTGAATTAATCATACTGCTTTGCCTTACTTTAAAAATGTCTGTTTCTATGTCAGGAACTCCAGAGACCAGATAAGGCTGAAAGTGGCATTTCCCCTTATCCTGGGACATATTCCATATGGGAGGGAAACAGACCCCCTGAGACCATAACTTCCAATGTACTTTGTTTTGTCCATTCTCCTGTCAATTTGTACTTATGACCAAGAAACTTCCTTTCTTATGATATGGATTGTAACATTTGGAGATCATAAATTTGTGTGACATGGTCACTCTGAACTGGTATGGTTCTAAAGTATATTTAAGCTTCCTTATTCCTTTGTTCAGCAGTTAGAACTGAGCTTTTGTCATGGGAATGGAAATTTAAGATTTTCCTTGCCCCTCGGCCCTTTGATAGGCTTAAGTACACCTGGAGCTGGGGTGGGAGGCTTGGTTTTCAGGAGATACTTTGTGATTGGGCAGTGGGTCAAGAAGGTTGTTATATTCTCTGAGCCAGGAGAAGGTTATAGGCTATATAAACCTTGATGTGAGGCTTTGTTTTGGGGCTCACTTTGAGAAGTGTTGTGTGATTTGACCAGAGGAGGCTCTGGGCAGCTATTGAGCCTCCTGGCTTTGAAAACCCAGATGTTGATGCTTCCCTTTTTGGTAACTGCCTAGGTATGGATGTAATGGTCAAGACAGTTTGAGGCCTGTCTGCTTGATCCCTTTTTCTATTTCCTTGTAACTTGTTTGTATTCTCTGAAGTTCAGGGTGCTGACCTTTTCCCCCTGAAGTAGGTAAATGACATATGGTTGATTAAAGCAAGATTATTAACTCATTTTCAGTTGCTTTCCTTTAGAAAAGCAGATCTAGGGGCGGAGCCAAGATGGCAGAGTAGAAACAGCTCGTACAAGCCACTCTGCCCCCAGATTCCCCCTAACCTATGTAAAAGGGAACTCTGAACAAGTTCTGGAGCCCCAGCACTCACAGAATGACACAGAGAAGCTAACCTCCCGCTGAGGACAGCCCAGCAGCCCCGCAGGAAGGACCAGCTCAGAGGTCCGGGAGCTGGCAGCGCGCAGAGCTCGGGGAGCCAAGCCGAGCCCAGGTCCGAGTGAGCCGAGGTTTTAGCCCCAGGGCAGCAGGGCCAGAAGCTGGCTGGAGGAACCCCAGAACACCAGGAGCTGTGGCAACTCCAGAATTATCAACATAGACATGCCTAGGACAAAGTAAGAGGTTAGTGTCTTATGGACTTTGGGACCAGTATTTGGGGAACACATCGGCTTCTTCCCCTGGGGGCTAGAAGCTGCTGAGGGAAATGCCATTTTGTAGTATTCAGAGGCAGCTCCAGCTCCTGGCCTGCGAATTAATTGTAGGGTGATCCAGCAATCAGTCTTGGGGGGTAATCGCTCTTGCTTTAACCTCCCTGGATCTGGATTGTGATCTAGGGTAGAAGTCGTGGGTGGGTTTACAGCTTGCCAGAAACGGAAGTTGCCCCCCCCCCACACGTTCGGGATGAAAATTCCTCTATCTGGCCTTAAAGCCATAGTGTGGCAACAAGCCCAAAAGTCAAGCAATTAAGTGGCAACATGCCAAGGCAAAGGAAACAGAAAAATGCAACCCTAGACTCCTATTTTGGGGGCATAGAGCGGGAAAAGGACTGTGAGGTCAGAAGTCCTGCTCCAAAAGCCCCAGGGGAAAACATGAGCGGGTTGCAGGCCATAGAGGACCTTAAGAAGGACTTTAAAAATCAAATAAGAGAGGTGGAGGAAAAATTGGAAAGAGAAATGAGAAGGATGCAGGAAAAGTATGAAATGAGGGTCAACAGCCTGACTGAGGAAAACAACACCTTAAAAAATAGACTAACTCAAATGGCAAAGGAGGCCCAAAAGGGCAATGAGGAGAAGAATGCCTTAAAAAGTCGAATTTGAGGGGCGGCTAGGTGGCGCAGTGAATAGAGCCCCGGACCTGAAATCAGAAGGACCTGAGTTCAGAGCCGGCCTCAGACACTTAATCCACACAAACAAAAACCTAGCCAAGTAACCTTGGGCAAGTTACTTAACCCCAATTGCCCTAAAGGGGCGGCTAGGTGGCGCAGTGAGTAAGAGCGCCGGCCTCGGAGTTGGGATGAACCGAGATCAAATCCGGCCTCAGAAAATGAGCACCCACACATAAATAATGACTAGCCGTGTAACCCTGAGCAAGCTACTTAACCTCAATTGCTTTAAAAAATAAATAAATAAAAAGAAAATTCGAATTTGCCAGATGGAAAAAGAAACTCAAAAGTTCACTGAGGAGATTCATTCCTTCAGAGTTAGACTGGAGCAAATGGAAGCTAATGACTT
>WOXC01008518.1:0-51591 GCA_011680675.1 Gymnobelideus leadbeateri
CTCCACAATATTGAAATTGTTTCTTCCTGGCCGCTTGTAGTATTTTCTCCTTGATCTGGGGATTCTGGAACCTGGCTATAATATTCCTGGGAGTTTTCTTTTTGGGATCTTTTTCAGGAGGTGATCTGTGGATTCTTTCAACCTCTATTTTGCCCTCTGGATCTAAAACATCAGGGCAATTTTCCTTGAGAATTTCTTGAAGGGTGATTTCTAGGTTCTTTCTTTGATCATGGCTTTCAGGTAGTCCAATAATTTTTAAATTGTCTCTCCTGGATCTATTCTCCAGGTCAGTGGTTTTTCCCATGAGATATTTCACATTGCCTTCTAATCTTTCATTTGTTTGGATCTGCTTAACAGCATCTTGATTTCTCATAAAGTCATTAGCTTCCATTTGCTCCAGTCTAACTCTGAAGGAATGAATCTCCTCAGTGAACTTTTGAGATTCTTTTTCCATCTGGCAAATTCGACTTTTTAAGGCATTCTTCTCCTCAATGCCCTTTTGGGCCTCCTTTGCCATTTGAGCTAGTCTATTTTTTAAGGTGTTGTTTTCCTCAGTCAGGCTGTTGACCCTCATTTCATACTTTTCCTGCATCCTTCTCATTTCTCTTTCCAATTTTTCCTCCACTTCTCTTATTTGATTTTTAAAGTCCTTCTTAAGGTCCTCTATGGCCTGCAACCCACTCATGTTTTCCCCTGGGGCTTTTGGAGCAGGACTTCTGACCTCACAGTCCTTTTCCCGCTCTATGCCCCCAAAATAGGAGTCTAGGGTTGCATTTTTCTGTTTCCTTTGCCTTGGCATGTTGCCACTTAATTGCTTGACTTTTGGGCTTGTTGCCACACTATGGCTTTAAGGCCAGATAGAGGAATTTTCGTCCCGAACGTGTGGGGGGCAACTTCCGTTTCTGGCAAGCTGTAAACCCACCCACAACTTCCACCCTAGATCACAATCCAGATCCAGGGAGGTTAAAGCAAGAGCGATTACCCCCCAAGACTGATCGCTGGATCTCCCCACGATTTGTAGGCTGGGAGCCAGAAATGCCTCTGAAAACTACAAAATGGCGTGTCTCCTCAGCAGCTTCTAGCCCCCAGGGGAGGGAGCTGACGCATTCCCCAAATACAGGTCCCAAAGTCCATAGGACACTAACCTCTTACTTTGTCCTAGGCATGTCTATGTTGATAATTCTGGAGTCGCCACAGCTCCTGGTGTTCTGGGGTTCCTCCAGCCGGCTGCTGGCCCTGCCGCCCTGGAGCTAAAACCTCGGCTCACGCGGACCTGGGCTCGCTCGGCTCGGCTCCTGCGCTCTGCGCGCTGCCGGCTCCCAGACCACTGCGCTGGTCCTTCCTGCAGGGCTGCTGGGCTGTCCTCAGCGGGAGGTTAGCTTCTCTGTGTCGTTCTGTGGGTGCTGGGGCTCCAGAAGTTTTTCAGAGTCCTTTTTTACATAGTTTGTGGAGAATCTGGGGGCAGAGAGGCTTGGAGGAGCTGTTTCTACTCCGCCATCTTGGCTCCGCCTACATATAACTTTAAAAAGGATTTAGAAAATGATCCGGTGGTTGGTACCAAGTCTCAGTACATTGGAATGAGAGCAAGCAAGCATCAGGCATTTGCTCTTGAGTTTGCAGGGTCTCTTGGACAGTCACTCAGAGGAGACTCAAAACCACCAAAGAAGGCAAGAATAATCAATATTATTACCCTTATTTTACAGGGGAGGAAACTGAAGCTAAGAGTGATTAAGTCATTTTTTATAGTCACAAAGTTAGCAAAGATGAGCAAAATGTCCAGTGTACTTTCTTTTTAAAAAGAGTATTATAACTCTTGTTACCATCTCCAAAAACAAATAAAGAACTATGAACGCAGGAGAAAGAAGTAAGATTCTACTTTAAACTCTAGGCATTTAACAAACATAGAGGCAAATGAAGTAAGGAATAACAAAGAAATAGAAAAAAGCATTATTGTTTTCTCTGCCTCCTCCCCTTTCTTAACCAGGTCTATCTGAATGTCTTTGACTTTTGACTGCTTGCCTTCTTCCCTTACTCTTTCCATACTTTCTAATTCTTCCTCTGTCTCTTATTCTCTCTCTTCACTTTCTTTCAGATATTGAGAGCAAAGACTATTTTTCTTTTCATTACATTTCTAGTGCCTAGCACATAGTAGGTATTTTGACTGATACCTGAACAGTTAGAGTATGTAGACAGTTCTAGGTCTGATAATATCATGTTGCAGACAGGATCAATAAAAAATAAACAATTAAACAAACAAAACAAAACTTTCTTCTAGTGTAAATAATACCAGGGGGTTCCAAAAGAGGTCTGAGCAGAATAAGTGGATGGTTGTGGATATCTAGGGCCATCTTAACCTCTGCAGTCTGTCTTCTAAACTCATCACTCAACTGAAATCATTCTCTGCAAAGTCACTGTTGTCCTTTCTCCTATAAAAAATAGATTTTATTGATACCTTGTTTCCCATTGCCTAGATTTCCCCTTGTATACTTTCCCCTTCCTTGTACCTGTCTGAGCATTCTTAGTCATTTTTTTGCTGGATTTTCTTCCATGAGCTACCCACTAACCATGTCCAACCTACCAAGTCCTCTGAGGTTTTGTCCTGGGTACTCTTCTTCATCTACACTATCTTGCTTGGCGATTTCATCAGCTCACATGAACTCAATGACTATGTCTCCATAGACAATTCCTAGATTCATATATCCAGCCCTAGTTTCTCTCCTGAGTTCCAATGGCCTATCACCAATTACCTTTTGAATATCTTGTAGTGGATTGCATAGAGGCATCTGAAGCTCAACACTTCCAAAAGGAAACCCAAGAAGCTTTTCTCTCCACCCTCCCTTGTTCCCAACTTTCCTGTTCAGGGCACCACCATCTGCCCACTTACCTGGGCTCCCACCCTTTAGATAGTCCTTCACACATACAATCTGTCACCAAGCCTTGTTTCCACATCTCTCACACATGCCTCTCTCTACACTCACACCACCATTACAGAGGTTCAGGGCCTCCAGATCTCTGACCCAGATCATTGCCATGCACTGCTCATTACTGCCTCATACGTCTCCTCACTTTTGACCCTCCTCCAATCACCAGCTGAAGGATCTTCCAAAACTTCGTATGTGTATTCTCTTCCTAGATAGCCAATCAATCAATCAATCCATAAATAAACAAATACTAATTAAGCTTTTGCAAGGTACTAAACACTGTGCTTGACTCTGGTGACACAGACAGAACCAAAAACAAGCCTTGCTTTCAGAGTGCTTACATTCTATCAGGGGAAACAGCACAAGTACACAGAGAAGGATGTGGGCCATAGCTACAAAGCAAATTGTATGTATGTATGTATGTACACAGAGATTATATATGATGATATATGTGCATATATAAGTAAAATATATAGGATAACACACCTGTGTGTGGTGAGCATATGTATATGTGTATCTGTGTATGTGTTTATATTTTTCCCTGTAGGACCACTGGAAGTAATATGAGAAGTCATTGAGTTCTGCCCCACCTCATTTTACAAATGAGGAAACTGAGTCCCAGAAAGGTTGCATAACTTGCCCAAGCCCACCAAAGTAACGTGTCAGAGGCAGAATTTAGACCCAGAACCTCTGACTGCAGAGAACTGATGGGCTGGTTGGCTATAAAGGGGGTTGTCTCAAAGGAGAGCAAGCAACATCTGATGAAATAATGCAAGCAAATGACTTTGCAAATGCAAAAGGGTACATGTGAGCATCTGGTACTTTATTTGTTACTAGTTAAATGTGCTCAATTATTCAAGGTTCACTCGCTTACTTATTTATATAAGTGGTCAATGCGATTTGTTTTCTTCTGAATTCTACTTTAGCTGCCACACATTGGATTGTGATAAGTAGCCATATCATCATTATTGATTCAGTCTATTACTGCTTCAATTCCTATTTTGTCTAGTCATTATTAAATCAGTTTTCACCTAATTTCCATTGGGGCTGGCAAGTTTTGCTCAATATAGTTTTTTCTAAATTTCTTGTACTCCAATAGACTGTCACCAAAGCCTACAGAACCTCTGTTCTATAAAACATACCACTGTTCTATAGTTTCTTATATCCTCTTTGTGCCCAGGATTTGATCACCTTTTCCCTAAATTGCAACTGCTACATTTTTAATTTTTCCATTGAGTTCTCTTCATAAATCCATTAGATATAGTTTATAATTCTACTGAGCTCTCTAATTTTTCTTTTTCTTTTCTTTCTTTTTTTTTTTTTTGAGGGGCCTTGCCCAAGATCACATAGCTGGTAAGCGTGTCAAGTGTCTGAGGTTGGATTTGAACTCAGGTCCTCCTGACTCCAGGGTCGGTGCTCTATTCACAGTGCCAGCTAGCTGCCTCAAAATTGAGACTCAGATTTTCCACAATCATATAGCAAGTAATAAGAGCTAGGATTAGAACCCAGGTCTCCTGCCTCCAGGTCCAAAACTCTGACCAACACACCACTCTGCCTCTGAAATTCTTATTTTTTTAAGATTTAAAATGTGTTGGTGTTGAGATTTTGAATTTAAAAATACTTTTCCTGCAAAATAGTGAGACTCTTTGTGAATCTTGCTGTGGAATGACTAACCAGTCATGTTTCAATATGTTTAATATACTTACCTGCTAGATAGAGCCTATGTCGACATTTTCAAGTTCGAATTCCAGTTTGTTTTATATGATTAGTGCCACTCTATTTTTTTTTTAATTTAGGGCTATTCACAGCTCCACTAAAACTGTTCACCCATCTTTCTTCAACCTTCTCAGCACTGAGAATTTTCAGAATTCTTATTTTTGATGATTTTATTGGTCTGAGGTGAAACATCAGAGTACTTTTGATCGATATTTCTCTCTTTATTTATGGATTATTTTTTCATATGGTTTTTAATAATCCACCACCTTTTCTTCTCTTGAGTCGTTTGTTTATAGAAAGGCAAATTGTGTTCCACAGGTATCACTGAGTATTACTGGGATGGGACCATTACAAGCACACAGCTCTAAAAAGATACACCTTAATTTGGCTTTTTTTGGTCTTTTAGTGGGATAACTATATGGGGTCTGGCACAAATACATTTGGTGCCAGGGCAGGTGGCATTATGATGCCTGGGGCATATGGCAGTGTGGTGTGGGATCAGTGAGATGGAATGGCCTGAGTGAGTAGATACTTAGTCACTAATCCGGATAGCTCTACTTCAGGGAAGGAGTTCTAAAGCTTATATAGTAGATATAGTGAGAATCTTTCCTGAGAGAAAAATGGTCAGTTAATCTGCTCAACTAGCATTTAGTGATAGTGGAGAGCCTCCATGTGAAGATCAAAGGGAGGAGAAACAAAACTGTTTTGTCATCAGATCATCTGGACAGAAAGATGAAAAAGGTGAAAAAACAGAAAGATGAAAAATTCAGGAAAGAGATTGCAAGACTGGAACAGAAGCGGGATAATTCTTTCATGTGATGGAGATTTCAGTTGCTCTCATTGCCAAAAGCAGGGCAGCTAATAACTTCCTGACTTGCTTAATGCAAATTTCATCCTTTGAAAGGTGGAGAAACCAACAAGAAGAGATTCTCTCCTAAATCTGATTCTCACTAACAGGAAACAACTAATTAGTGGAGGGTAAATGATGAAAACCTTGGGTAAGGGGTGGTGAAAGAATACACTATCTTAGAGTTTGCAATGGCAAAGGACAGAAAAGTCTGACATGCACCCTAGTTAAAAGGCAATGAGCTTCCAAAGGAACCAGAGGAAAGATGGGTTGGATCCCATGGCTTAAAAGTCTAGAGAGGAAGCTGGCCCCAGAGACATGAAAGCTCTCAAGAAATTCATCCATTCCCCAATGAATGGATATCTCTTTAATGTGCAGTTCTTTGCCACCACAGAAATGAAAAGCTGTAAATATTTGTGTAATAACTTTCCTTTTCCTCTTTCTTTGATTTCTTTAAGGTACAGGCATAGCTGGGGCATTGAGAAAATAAATGCTTATTAAATACATATATATATATATATATGCACATATATGAATAGGTGGAGAAGCAATTCTGACAAGAAGAAAAATAAGAGTTATCTGAAGAAACTGGAATGGATACCTTGATGGGGCATCAACAAGCCTAGATTTTAAAAGATGTGTTGAGAAGATGTAAGTCCAAGGAAAAGAGAATGAATACCACATCATCCGCCCAGGGGGCTGGGGCCACTAGCTAGGGATCTAGACATAGGCCATGGCCAGGCTTAGCCAGAGGACTGACCCTGGGTCTGTCAGAAGCTTCTGCCACAGCAAAGAAAAGTGCTGATGGCTCTTCCTCTCTTCCCAGGATAACCACGTTAAAGTCTGGTTGTGGTAGGCATGGCAAGATCTAGGAGAGATGGGAGGAGCACTTGGAAGACGCTGCCTTCGAATCATGACTGAAGAAGGAAGTCATCCCTTTCCTAACCCCTTGGATTCTAGTAAGAAATTAATGGAAAGGAAGTGGGAAAAAAAAAAAACTTGTTCTTAGCATTTCTGGGAGGAATGTAGGGCCAGCTCTATGTTTTTTTAATTTTTATTTATTATATTTTGACTCTTAGGGTGGGGCATGAAAGGGGGGGAGGTAGGGAGAAGGGGGAGAAGAAGGAGGAGGAGGAGGAGAAACAGAGAGACAGAGAGATAGACAGAGAGAATAGGAGTTCCAGGGATATTTTCCAAAGACATGGATTACTCTTGCTTGAAGTCTTTGTGTTTCTTGGGTCAGCTTGCATCACAGATTTCTACTGCAGGATAATCCCTTAATTAAAAATAATTTTTAAAACTTTGAAATCCTTTTTGTAATGACCCCAGATTTTGTTTTGTTTTGGGGTTTGGTTTTATTTTTTTCCCTTTTGTTCTAATGTTTAAAAATTAAGTTTATTTAGATGCAAAGAATTCACTGTTTATCCAACCAAATGGTGGCTTTATGTGGAAAAGAAGGGGAGAGCCCTGCCTGTTTTCATGGCTACTCTGCTGTCTCAGCTTAAAGGCCTCCTGGTTACTGCACCCCCCCCTCTTTTTTTTTTCTTTCTTCTTTTGTGAGCCTGTTGACTTCCAGCTGTGCAGCACATATAAACCCAGCTGTGGTTAGACTCCTCCTTAAACTAGGCTACTTAGATTTTCATTTAAAAGACAATTGGGCAGCCTTCTCCTCTTAGCTATTATTTGAGCCTGCCCTTCCCCCCTCAGTGCAATAATCTTTTTTGCCTCTAAGGAAAAATGAAGATCTGATTTGAAGATGCTTTTTCTTTGAGTTGGGGGCAGGGATGGTGATGGAGAGTGTGAGGAACAGACTACTTGAAATGGAATCCCAGATAGGTTGTTTTTTTCATGTCACTGGAGAGCCTGTGGTCCTGATGGCCCAGGGCTTGAGGGGCAAGAAAATACTCAGTCTGAACTGCTCATCTTCTTAAAAATAGCCATGTTGGTCCTCTTGAATCTTTCAAAGGCACTCCGTACCTTGGTGCCAAGAAGGGAGATTTTAGGAGAAAAAGTGACTTTCCTCTTATCTAAATAGAACCAAAACCTTTCTTTGATTCTCCCCCTACAAATTGCAAAGACTCATTTTTGTCTTTGCGTTTCCAGGGCCTGAAAGGGTCTTCAGCACAAAGCTGGTGCATAATCAATTCTTCGCTGATTGATAGACCCAGTAGTATGCTAGGAAATGTTTAACAATCAGCTCTCTGGGGGTGGGGTGGAGGACACATGTTTAGTTTAAGTTGTACTAGTAACATTTTCCCCATCACTTTCTGAAGTCTAGACAATCAACAAGACAATGAATAAAGCCTTGACTTCCAGTGTTTGAGAATTTCTGAGAATAAATGCCTATGCTGAAAATTTAACAATCGGCTCTCACAACAGAGTTTGAGCTGACTCCAGAACACCCCTGGATATATGGAATAATCATAGTTTTTCTCAATAATTTGTAAGTTACCTATAAATTTATCTAAAACCTTCTTGGATCAGTGTAATTTTCATACAGTACCTCCTTTCAGGATAACACATTTCTCTCCTAATGCATGCTCACAGAAAAAAAAAATCATGCTTTTTTTGGGGGGCTGTCATGTCAACTGAGGAGTCCTGTTGAACTTGCTGTCTACAAATACCTCCCTCCCCCCCATACTCAACTCTATTTTACAGGGACTGTTTTCTAGACATTTCTCTCACCCCTCATCCTCTACCTGGGAAGCTGAGTATCTTGGACTCCAAATATATACATTTACTTTTGTCCCATATTGAATTCATTCTCTTCACTTTGTCCCATTGCTCCAGCCTAGTGGTTCTCAAAGTGTGACCTGTAAACCTCTGGGGGTCCATGAGATCCTTTCGTGGTATTTGTGAGCTCAAAACTATTTTCCTAATAATGCTAAGATTATTTGTCTCTTAAAATATGCCTGGCTTTTTGAACTACTTATCTGTAGGAGATTCACTGGATATTTTCCACAGATTTCAACCAAATCAACATATTTCCACACTTTGAATGAAGAAGTAGATATGAGAATCCATCTATCTTCTAATAGGAAATTTGCAGAAATATGTAAAACAATGACATTCTCATTATTTCTTTGTTGTGGAAAATTCAGTTATCTTTCATAAAAATGTTATTTATGTTAATATGTAATAAGTTGTTATTTTAAATTAATTTATATATTATATATTAAATGCATCAGTTTTAATTTTAATATAACTATATCTATATATCCCATATATCTATGTATCTTATATATTTATGTGTCTAGCTTATTGAGGACCCCAAAGAGATTTGAGCTTTTATTTATGTGGGTGTAATACACCCACATAAATAAAAGCTCTTTGGGGTCCTCAATAATTTCCAATATAAAGGGATACTGAGACAAATGTGTTAGAGAACTGCCAGTATAGCCTCTTGAAACCTTTTGTATCAAGACTGGGCTATTCAGTATGCTATCTTCCCTTCCTAATATGTCCTATGAAAATTTGACAAGCATGACAGCTAGACCTTCAGGCAAGTATTTGAAAAAATCTTGGAGAGTACCAGGTCAGGAGAATATCCCTTCAATGCTTCACTAGACACCTCCCTTCATAATCATGGACATATTAATAGTGTTTGTTCTGTCATGTTATCAAGTCTCAAGTCTATCTTACTTCTATCCCTTCTTTTTCAGTTTCTGTTGATGATGTCTTCCCCCTGAGACTGTGAGCTCTTTGAGGGCAAGGGATCTTTGTATCTCTAGCACTTAGCATGGCATTTGACATATAGTAGGATGTCTTTGCTTCCCTTCTCTTTCTTTCCCTTCCTTCTTTTTTCCCCCAGTTCATTTTGTATCTTAAGTTAAGAATAAATGGTTGAATCCAGTCAAATGAGTTAGTCTCCTCCAAACATTCCACTTAATCTCCTACAAAATCAGAAAGCCTGTGCCCTGTGGTCCAGCCCCTTTGACCACTTCTAAAAGCAGCTTCAAAGAAAGCATTCTTATTCCACCCACTCTGCTCTCCCTTGTTTCCATAACTTGCTTCTGTGACTATTCCACAGTGGTTCACCAACAGACACTTATTGGTCACTTTTCATAACTAAATCTAGCCCATTTCCTTTCTAAGTGAATTCTACACTGAATAGGAGGAAGATAGGGGGACTGGATTGAATTTTGTAAATCCCACAGCTTTTTCCAGGATCTGATTTCCAGGATTTGATACAAAAGTCCCTTTTTTGAACATAAACATACTCTCCGTGGTTCTATATAACCATGAATCATATACCAAATTGTTGAACTATCAAAATTATCAAATTTGGGGGTGATCCAAAGAGCAATGAAAAGATTCATAAGGACGTAAGGATGACCTATATGAAAGTGACATAAAAGATATCATCAAAGAAATGTATGATCAGAAAAGGCAATGTGAAATCCAGAAATAGTGGATGTATAGTCCTAGAGTAGTGCAGGCACCCATACAATATTAAAAGAATCAGAGGATAACCCACTGATTCAGTTTTTGGGAATGTATTCTAAGAGTTTATCAAAATTAACACCAAAAAAATTCATAGAATTATCTGCAATTACAAAAAAAAATATTCTACATGTCCAACAACAGGGGAGATAAATTAGGGATCATTGACTTAAGCAATGGAGTTGGTCATGCATGCAGATTACAGAAAAATCTGGAAAGATCTGTATGAAGTAAAGCAAAGTAGAGAAAGTAGAACCAGTAGAATGGGGTTCACACCTAACAAGGATCCCATTAGGAAAGGTGAAGGATGGTGAATGTACAGGGAGTCTTGTTGAAGATGCAGAAGGAGGAACCAAAAGCATCCAGGATTCATTTAAATAAATTAATTTAAATACAAATAGATATGTTTCAAGCCTGGTGACTTACATTGATGTTCAAAGTTGTTTCTAAATGAATTATTATTTTTAAGAGCTAGAGGAAGGATCTGTTTCAAGCCTGGTGACTTACATTGATGTTCAAAGTTGTTTCTAAATGAATTATTATTTTTAAGAGCTAGAGGAAGGATCCTCTAAGATAATTCAAGAGAGGACATGAGTGAGAAAAACAGAGATAAGAGGAATCAATTGCTCACAACCTGCATTGATAGAGGGAATGGCCACATGAGGACCCACATGGGCGAGATCACAGATCCATTGAAGTTCAGATGTTCTTTAAAATCACTTCTTTTAGGAAACAGTCATTTGTATTCTAATATTTGAAGGGCACTTACATGAAAGAGATATTGGACTTGTTCTCTTTGGCCTCAGAGAACAGAATGAGAGGTAATGTATGGAAGTTAGAATGAGGTGGTTCTGTGGGGAGGGGGACTCCCATCTCCTGTGGTGAAGGTTTGACTTCCTCTCTTGCTATTCCATCTCCTGTCTAGTCTCTAGTCTTCAAAAGAATGAGGTGTAGTGAACAGGGCCTCCCATCTGACCATGAGCCTTTCCTCTAATTCTATACTTTTCTCCTGCCCAATCTTGACTCTTCTAGGATATAGAGTGGTGCCTTCCAATCAATGCTAAGCATTCCTATACTTGGTAATGCCCTACACATACCAGAAAATCTGAATCCCTGTAAGTCATCATCCAAACCCTATTTTTCATACCTTACCACCAATTCTTCATTTCTATTTCCTTCAACCCTCCCACCCTAAAGTCCCAATTGAACACCACCCATAATTTCCACTGTGCCCACTGGAATGCCTATTCAATAGGTAACAAATTTCCTTTAATCCTACATCTTTTCCTCCCTAAATCTTTCCATCTTCTAGCAGTCACTGAAACTAGCACTTTCCTAATGACACAGTTTCCCTGCCATCTGTTGCAAAAACTACACTGGCATACCCAGGAGGACTGCTAGCACAGGTTCTTAGATCTGATTTAGGAAAGACAGCCATTCAAGGGGTCAACAATTCTTTTTAAATTACATTCATTAGTTCAGGGGAAAAGTCAGCACCTTGAACTTCAGAGAAAATCCAAACAAAATAGAGAAAATACAAGCAGAGAAAAAGACGAACAGACAAGGTTTTAACTGCCTGAGAAATAAGCATAGATCAACAGATCCAACTGCATGAGCAAGTTAATACATACATAGCTACCAGAGGGAGAAGCACCAACATCTGGGGTTTTCAAAGCAGGAGTTGAGGGATCTCTTTAATGGCTACCCAGAGTCTCATCAGGTCAGATCATAAGAAGACTCTTCCAGTGAGTGAGCCAAAAATAAAAATGTGAACCTCAGAGTATAAGTACCCTTCTTCAGGATCAGAGGTCATCACAATCCTCATGAGGAACTGCCTAAATACAAAGTAACAAAAGTTGTGTCCCTTCCTGAAAAACAAACCTCCCCTAATCAAGCTTCCCTTAATAGGCTTCATGTGAGGCCTGTTAATGAACCAGATCTTATATCCCATTAACATTACACCACATTTTCCAGTACTGGTTTCACCTTTTACTCATTCTCCACAGCTCCCTGGTCAAGGTGGAAGAGATGGAATATCCCTTGCTTTCCATTGCCACTTCCAGGTTGTCCCTCCACCTCTATCACTATGTGATCTCTCCTCCTTTGAGGTTCACACAATCCACACCTACCACCCAATCAAGATGCAAGGGGCTGCTTTCTATAGACTTCAATCACTTCCCTTTTTTCCTCAACAAATTCAGTACCTGGCTCACAATTTTTTTCTCCTCTCCAACTCCTGCCTTTTTTCTATGGGACTTCAAAATCCATAATGGCTCTGTCTTAAATACTTCAGCCTGCTCAGTTCCTTTGATGTGTTCCTCCACCCTATCTGAGCCACAAAGATGGTCACGCCTTTGATCTCGTCATCATCCACAAGTATAGCACCTCTATGTTCAATCATTCTGAAGTCCCCATATCTGACCATGATCTGCTGACCTCTTATCTCTCTTTCTACCTTTCCTTACCAAACCCTATTCTTCAACCACACCATGACTAACCTAGGGACCCTTCAGTTCTCTCCTAGGCCATCTACCTGTAGTGCCAAATTTTCCTCTTCCCCATTTTGATACCATGGTGAACCAGTTTAATTCTACACTATCCTCCTGAGTCCCCAGACCACATATTATATCACTGATCCCATCCTGCCAAGCCCCAGCCTTGGATCACTTACACAATCTGCCAACTTCATTCTTTTTTATTTTCTTTTTTTAATTTTTGCTTTTTGGAGGGGGAAAGTAGGGCAATTGGGGTTGTGACTTGCTCAAGGTCACATGGATAGTTTTGTGTTAAGTGTCTGAGGCTGGATTTGAAATCAGGTCCTCATGATTCCAGGGCTGCCCCAACCAACTTCATTCTTACAAAAGTGATGCTGAATGTAGGTAGAGAAAATAATGAAAATATTCTATGTGGGTCCATTAAAATTTATGCTACATAACCTTGAGTGGACTCATATTGACACTAGTCAATTCTTTTATACTTCCCTTATTGACTTATCTCATTCTCCACAGAGATTTTTCCAAATATGTTCATGCCTTCTCTAGCCTTCCATGGTTCTCTCTCCCACCACCATTTCCGATGAGAACCTTGCCTTAAATTTTACAGAAAAAATGAGGCCATGTGCTGTGAGCTCCCTCTTTTCCCCTCTTCTTCATCTCCTATCACTCAGAGGCCTTCTGATTCTATGTCCTCCTTCACCCCTGATTCACAAGAAGAAGTGGCCTTATTCCTTATCAAGGCCAACTTGTCAACCTACACAAGCAATCCCATTCTGCCCTTTCTTCTCCAACAATTGCCCCCCATCACGTCCATTCTATTACTATTTTCAGTGTCTCTCTGTCTACTACCTCTGTTTCTATTGCCTACAGACATGTCCATGTTTCTGCCATCCTCATAAAACCTTCACTTGATTCTTCTGTCCCTAGTACTTATTGTCGATATCTCTTCTGCCACTATGTCTAAACTTGAAAAGGCCATATATATTAAATGTCTCTACTTTCTCTTTTTTCACTCACATCTTAACCCCTTATGATATTCCTAAAACTCAGACCTGACCATGCCATCCCCTCCACCTACCCAATAGGCATCCACTCTGATGGATCCCTATTACTTCCATGATCAAATATTCCTAATCATTTCCTACCTTGTTCTCTGCCATGTACTCTTCAATCCAGTGATACTGGACTCCTGGGTGTTCATGAACAATATATTCCCTATCTCATGTCTCTGCATTTTTCTTTTCCTGACTCCCATGCCTGGCATGGTATCCCTCTTAATCTTCGCATATTGGTTTCCACAATTTTCTTCAAGTTCCGACAAATATCTCATTTTTTCCAGGAAACCTTTCTTAGCCTTTCTTAATTCTAGTACCTTCCCTCTTTTAATTATGTCTCATTTCTCTTGTAGAACACTTCTTTCTACATGTCTGTTTGCTCGCTGTCTCCTTATTAGACTATGGGCTTCCTGAGAGCAGAGACTTTGTTTTGACTCTTTGTATTCCCATGATTTAGCCCAGTGTCTGGTACATAGTAGGCACTTAATAAATGTTTAATGACTTCCTGAAGCAAATTTATGCTGGACAAAGGCAAAACTTCAGTACAATAAGAGTTATCCCAAGATGACACGGGCTGCCTGCAGTTCTTGTGGACTCTCTTCCAGTGGAATCTCCAACCTAAATGTGGTTGATCACTTTCTGGGGATATTATAGATAGGATTTTTGGTCAGGTATACTTTGGACTTAGGTCCTTCCTAACTCTGAGATTCTGTAATTCTGTCTTATTTTAAAACCTAACATCTATAGCAAATTCCAATTAAATTTTCTACCAGTGTTTGGCTAGATAATTGAAAGTCCTTATTTTTCTGACCTGATATTTATAGTCTTTGAATATTCAAATTGCCCTCACTTTCCTGCACTCCAGCTTTTCAGTGCCCTTACAAAACTGTGTTGCCCAGAAGTAAACACAACATTCCAAGGGTGGTTTGACCAATGTAGATATCACACAACATACAATCTCTTTTGTCACATTCACAATGGCTTTCCTAATGTGACCAAAGTTTTCCTGAACTTTTCTGGGAGCCCATCATACTTCTGTTTCTGAAGTTGGAACTCCCTAACCTTCCCAGAGCTCTTCTAGGTGAGCTGCTGTTGAGCTCTGCCTTTCTGATCTTGAACTTGTCCAATTGATCTTATGAGCTGAAGTACAACCTTGTTTCTTTCCCTCTTATTGGTTCTGGCATATTGTGCTCTGTAGGCAGTTGGAGATAAAAGTGTGAAGTAAGAAGATTGATCAGTAATCAAAGTCAAGGTTTGGATTCATCTACATAGCTGGTGGAATTGAAGCCATGGGAGTGACTGCCATTCATAAGGGAATGCGTGAAAAGAGAGAAAATATGATGAATGTCAGATACTCAAGGAATACCTTCATTCAAAGTCAAGAAGAGAGCCTAACTAAGTAAGAGACAGAAAGATGAGGGAGATAAGGAAAAAGCACTGAGACAGGATGCTTTCTTCTGAAGCCACGGGAAAAGAGAGGATCTTGGAGGAGAAGGTATTCAATCATATCAAAAGATGCAAAGGTCAAGGAAGATGAAGGTTAAAAAAAAGCTATCATGTTGAAGAGATTGAATTCTAGGCATTAATCAATCAATGAGCATTCATAAACCATCTACTCTGTGCCAGCTTCTGTGCTAGGCACTGGGGATACAAATATAAAGACTTAAATAACCCAGGCTCTCAACGAGTTTATATTATATCAAGATAAACCAAGAAATACATAGTTACAAATAAAATGAGTACAAATTTAGTACAAGTTAGTGAAATATCAAGTGGTTAGGGAAGGAGGGTACTAGCAGTTGGGGGAATCAGGACAAACATATGGCAAAATTTTCTTGAGTTGCCTGAAGGGAGGAGGGAACAGGTTATAGGTATAAGGGACAGCCAGTGCAAAGGTATGGAGGTAGGAGATGAAGGGCCATGTGTGAAGAACAGAGAGAAGACCATTTTGACTTGATCATATAGTATATGGGAAGGAGACAAGCATAGAAAAGCTGGAAAGATCGTTTGGGGCTAGTTTATGAAGGACTTTAGAAGTCCAACAAATTCATATTTCATCCTAATGGCAATAGGAAGCCACTGGAGTTTACTGAGTGAAGGTATAACATGGTCAGATTGGTACTTAAGCAACTGTGTTTACTCTAGTAAGGCCCTAAACCCTGGAGGGGTTATTCTGGGATTCAAGGCCCTCCACTCTCTGATTCCTACTCCTCTGTCCAATCTTCCTTCATTCTTCTCCCTGCTGCCATTCTGTGATCCTCTCCCACCTTATATATGAGTGCCCTCCATGCCTTAAAGCTTGGAGAGGACTTCTTCCACATTTCAGTCTCATGTCCTTTTCTTCCTTCATGACCTAGAGCAGGGACCATTATGCTAAGCTTTAAGCTTTCATCCTCCAACTATCATTTATATCTCCCCTCCAGTCTCTTGTACGTCTTTGTCATTATGTTCCCCAAACTTAGTGCAGTATCTGGCACATAGCCAGTGCTTAATGTTGCTTTCTGATTGGGTAATACTCCATTCTTCTCATAGACCAGCTTGTATAAACCATTTGCCTGGATCATCCGTTCTCTTCTCATGTTTCACTGTAAAGTATTGAGGGCAAGGACTGTGTCGTCTTCCATCTTTGTAGCCCCAGTGCCTGCTATTCTGTTCTGAATATTGAATGCAATCAACATCTAGATGAGGCATATTCAGGGCCTACTGAGTCGTCTACCTTGGCCAGAACTGAGACTTCAGTAGAGAACAGTAGGAATCAAGCATATTGGCTCAAATCACAGAAAGAACCATTTGTGTTATTAGGAATGAAGAGAACTTTCCATTTTACCCAAGAGCTTGTAAAAAGTTTCAGAGGCCCAGAGGAAGTGAGGTCCATTCATTTCTCTTGCTCAGATTCTGGCTTCCTCCAGTAGTTAGCTTCACTGCGTTGGTGCTGGAGGGTCATGCTCCCATTCTTTGGTGAAGGCAGGAGTCATGTGATCAATGACATTTACACAAATCAGTTGTAGGAATGAAGACAAATTAATTTTTCTTTCACAGTTTACGGAAAAGCAAAGTATTCTATCAGAAATATTACCCATATACAAAAAAAAACACAAGAAAGCTGTATTACTAATAATGCAAGTGAACACATCATTTCTCAAGCCATCAGAAGTTTTCAAAGTGTGGGTCACACAACAAACCCATATGATGAGCAGCAAGAAGAATTGGCAGCACACTAAAACAGGGCCTGGGGTTTTATTAATATCTGCTTATTTATCTTAGTTTTCAAAACCCTGAAAGGCAGAACTGAGGCTCATTGTCACAATTACTCTTCCTTCCTTGGGCCATATCTTGAACATGTCCAACAAAGGCAAATCTTAGCCAGAGAGAGACAGTTGAGTCTGGGCTAATAGGCACATGAGCAATGACTCAGATCATTTTCAAAAGGTCAGAGGAAATCAGCAACAAAAAATTCTTCCTCCATTTTCTCCAAAGTCTTTTGCATTTGTTTCAATTATGGACAGGTCCAAGGGAACCCCATATTAACCTCAGACTCTCACCTGTTGAATAAGGAGCACTTTCTAGCCCAGCGTGATTTCCTTCAAGGAAACGGACTCTACCAAATATTCTTTACAAACCATTGCACACATCTAACAGATCTGTAGAAGGAACAGTGGTGGAAATTCAGATACCAGAGGATGGGGACTGGTTGGGAAAAAAGGGGCCTTCTAGGGCTGACTCCTCCACTTAGAACCTATATGATTTTAGCCTCATCGTCTAAGCCTTTCTCCTTACCTATAAAAACAAGGACGCTAATTTCTTTTTTTTTTTTTGCTTATTTTAAAAATTAATAGTATTTTATTTTTCCCAATTACAGGTAAAGAAATTTTAGTTTGTTTTATATTTTTTTTTTCCTTTTTGGAGAGGGGAAGGTAGGACAATTGGAGTTAAGTGACTTGCCTGAGGTCACACAGCTAGTTTTGTGTTAAGTATCTGAGGTCGGATTTGAACTAAGTTCCTCCTGGCTCTAGGGCTGGTGCTCTATTCACTGTGCCACCTAGTCACCCCTTTTAAAAAAATTTGAGGTCCAACTTTTCTCCCTCCCTCCCTCACCTCTTCCCTTCCTAAGATCACAAGCAATTTGATATAGGTTATATATGTACAATCATGTAAAACATTTTCATATTAGTTATTTTGCAAAAGGAGAAATAGAACAAAAGAAAAAAAAACATTAAAAAAATAGAGTGAAAATAGTGTACGTTGATCAGCATTGAGATCCATCAATTCTTTCTCTGGACGGGGATAGAATTTTCCATCATGAGTCTTGTGGAATTGCCTTGGGTCATTGTGTTGCTGAGAAGAGCTGAGTCAATCCTAGTTGATCATGCCAATATCACTGTTAGTGGTGCTTCTCGCTTCACTCAGAATCAGTTCATGTAAGTTTTTCCAGGTTTTTCTGAAATCTTCCTGCTTATCATTTCTTATGGAACAATAGCATCCTCTTTCATTCATAGAGCACAGCATGTTCAGCCATTTCCCAAGGAATGGGTGTCCCCTCAATTTCTAGTTCTTTATCCCCACAAAAGAGCCTCTAGAAATAATTTTGTCTATGCAGATCCCTTCCCCTTGTATGGGATTTCTTTGGGCTACACACCTAATAGTGGTATTGCTAGATCAAAGAGTATGCAAAGTTTGATGGCCTTTTGGTCATAATTCCAAGTTGTCCTTGAGAATGTTTGGATCAGTTCATGACTCCAATAACAATGCATTATGGGACACTAATTTTTACTTGCCTAGATGGAGCCAGCTAGGTGGCACGCTGGGTAGAGAATAGGAAGAAGAATTCGAATTCTGCCACAAATAACTTCTAATTCTGTGATCCTAGCCCCATTACTAAACCTCTCTGAGCCTCAGCTTACTTATCCCTTGCCCTTTCTTATCCCCTTGTGTCCCTTGTTGTGAAGATTAAATGAATTATATGTAAAATAATTTACAAAACGAAAAGTCTTATGAAATGGGGAGCTGTTGGTTTTATTACCTCATATGGTTGTGGAGAGGGTCTGAAAGATGTTTTAAAACCTCTTTAAATTGTATAAAAGATAACAGGGATCTGGGAAATGACTGCATTTAAGTTTGGGGGCCTCTTGCAAAATGTCAAAGAACTGCCACATCAATAGTGACTTAAGGCTTGCAACCTGTTTGAATCACAGTAACACCTGAATGTGGCTAGTGCAGATTGCATTGACTTCCCTTTACAGATGATAACCTATAATTGCACAGCTAATTAACTGGCCAAGCTAGAATTCGAACCCAGATCTTCCGATACTCCTCTCTCCTTTGAAAAATGCAGAATTCCACACATAGAAGTTTGTCCTCATCAGATTTTTGGGCTTTCCACTTTTATTGTTCGGACAGTGAATATAAATCAGAGGGAACATGTGTAAGTTCTCTTACCAGGGGCAATATAAAAGAAAATCTGAAAACTAAACCCACATCCAGACATCTCTAACAAATCACTTGAGCTCCCTGTGGTTCCTTCCTTTTGTCTGCTTATCAGATTGTTTACATTTCTAAAAATGTCCTCAGGGTCTTTGGGAGTCTCAATTAAAAATGAAATTAGACATTCATCTGAGGTTCTCTTTAATATATTATCTGAAAGCCAAATTTGAGCATAGGAGTTAAAAAAAACTCATAAATTATCACAGATATCTCCACTAAAATCCTTCTCTGATGCTTTATTGTAATGTGCAGGAGACCCTGCATCATTATCAAGCTGGCAAAGTTTAAATCATGGGTGAAGTCCAAGGATCAATCTAAAGAAGTTTGGTGAAGCTCATTATTAGTTTGCTTAGAGGTGAGGTCATTAGACTTGGAGTCTGCAGAGGCTGCATTCAATACTGGCTCATAAATTTGCTAGATATGAGACCCTGAGCAAGTCACTTAAGAATATTGTGCCTCAGTTTCCTCAAATGAGTGGGTTGGATTCAAAGGTTTTTAATGTCACTTCCCAGTCTAAATGTATGACTATGATCCTAAGATTGGTCATCAGCTAACAGTACTCTTCAATCAAAGCAACTCTTAAAACTATCTCCTAAGGCATGGAGGAATGAAAATTCAAATCATCAGAGATCAATGAAATAATAGATTTGGTGAAGACCTTCTAGGAAGGCATCTATCAAAAGGTTTCCTGTAGTAACATTTGGTCAAGTTAAATCTCATCATTTCGTTGGTTGTAAGTTTAATGGAAAAAATACGAAGAGTGGCAACCACTTACTGTTGTCCATAGTCATAAAGGGGAACCGAGAATCAGATGCAGCCTCTGGTAGCAGTAGTAGCTGATGGAGTAGCAGCATTTTTATATTGCTTTAATGTTTACAATTTACAAACATGTCATTTTCTACTCACAACCCCAGGAGATAGGTTCTTCTATTAGCACCATTTTACAGATGAAGAAACTGAGACGGAGAGAGATTAAATGCCTTGTCCATGGTCTGAGGTGGAAGGTTTCTGAAGCTGGATTTGAATTTGGGTCTTCCTGACTCTAGGTCCTGTGGTATAACAACTGCACTGCCTAGTAATTACACCAGCTCCTTGGCTAAGGTGGGGATGAGCGTTCATCCCATTATATGATATCCTTCTTTGTGTACCTAGGACCACACCCAAAAAAGAGACCTACAGCATCAGACCTAGGCTCAGTGTCCATTAGGCTTCCAGGTTAATTCAGTCATTCATATACAGTCACCTGGGTGGCAAGTGACCAGTCTATTGAACTTGCTTTGTCTTATCCTATCACTCTATGTTTATTTCTATTCAACATTCTTGTCCTGGTTTTTGAGCCCTTCCGTCAAAGATATCGAGTGCTCTTCATCACCTTTCACACAGTTGAATCACATCTGGAAATTGGGGGGAAGGGGAAGTTTTCCCTCCCATTGTCCAGAGTCCTGATGGTAGTGGCAAAATACCACTGGCCTCAAGTGCATTCCCTGGAGAGCACCCCTGCTATTGTCTATGACCCACTAATTAAGAGGTCAGACCTATGGAGCTTCAAAAGGAGCCACAATGACAGCTTGTCAGGGTTACTGGAGAATGAATTATTTTGTTCAGTTATAGGTAGGATGAGATGGCCGCTGCCCCTTCTAACTAGGTGTTTCAGTGCTACTGAGCTCAGGGATGGAGATAGATTTTAATTAAATAATCCTAACTGCCTTGTTTCCTTGTGCATGGTTCAAAGAAGAGTTCTTCAAGGACCAACCTCATAAATTATTAGGCTCTTTTATTTCCTTTTCTATTTCTCACTGCCAAGAATATCTCATATCTTTGATGTAAAATAAATGCTCAGTGAACTTTTGAAGTCTTCTTCCCCACCTTCATAAGAAGCTTAAGGTTTATTAGGCCATGAAAGCAAACCTGATGGTTTCATAGTCATCCAGGGACTGGGGGACCATCAGGAAAACCAGTCTTGTTGGATCCACCGGGCTAAGGGGTGGGTCTCACATACACTTAGGTTTGCTGTTAGAAGCAAAATCAATACAAATGCAAAGTCCATCTTCTGCAGTCTTTCTGTGCTCGTGAGATTGTAGAATCTCAGAGTTGGAAGGACCCTGAGTGGCCCGTAAAAGAAAGAAATTATCCCCTGCACCACCCCTGGTATCAGGTCTTTATTTCAAGACCTGTAGGAAAGTATCAGCCAAGCGCCCACCCGCTGGACATCCAGACCCCTGACTTCGGGGTCCAACCTGTCTCTGAAATCCCATGTGTCTCTGACCTTTGTTTCCCATCTAATCTCACGGAGGTTTTCCGCTCCCTCGTAGCATCACTCTTTTCTCTCTGTCTCCTCTTCGAGGTTATTTTGTTCCCTCTTACACTATTTCTGTTCTCCTGTGAATGTATGGCATTTCCGTTCCTGCCTTATTTCCCTAACTAAACCATCAGGATCACGAGGACAAGGAACTGTGTCTTCTTTGAATTCCCCGTGGCTCTTTACATATAACAGGTGGGTGAACAACACCTCCTTACCTTTTACTGTACAATCATTTGGTACCTTGTACTTCTATTCATTCCGAGGTCATCACAGCTATCTGAGTTCTTCCTTCTTACTCTGAGGCTTCTGGCAGCTAGCTAGGGCGGGACCTGGAGTCAGGAAGATCTGAGTTCACATCGGACCTTAGGTAACTTGTAGCTCTGTGATCCTGGGTAAGCCACTTAACCTCTAGCTGCCTGTTTTCTCATCTGTGAAAGGGAAATAATACCAGCACCTGTCTCTCAGGGTTGTTGTGATGATGCTTTAAAGGGCTTTGCAAACCATTAAGCCCTGCTTGCAAGCTATCAGTATTATTGATAAGGGAAAATTTAAAAGGAATCAGTATTTAAAAAGGTCTGGCCTCAGCAGAGATGGGATTGATGATGGCAAATTCAACATGATTCAACTCTGTGATATACCCATCAAAAAGCTTTTGCAGCCAGAGGCTGTATTTAGAAGCAGAGTATCCAAGAGAAGCAAGGTGAAAATCCTAGTCTTCTTTTATCAGACCATGCCACCAATTCTGTGTTGAGGCTGGGGGCCATATTTTAGGGGTGACATCAAAGAACTCTTGAGTGTCCTCATGGGGGCAAGCAGGACAGTGAATGGCCTTTTAGCCATAGTGTCTGATGAGTAGTTGAATGATCTGGGCACCTTTAGCCTGAAGTACAGAAGACTCAGGGGAGGCATCTTGGAGTATGTGAAAGTTGACATGTGAAAGTATCTCAACTTGTCCTTTTGGGCAGCAAAGGACAGAACCAGGAGCAAAAGGTCAAAGTGGAAAGCAGGCAAATTTGTGTGTGGTATCAGGAGTGCCTTCTTAGTCTAGGAAATAAAAGCTGTGGCAAACAAGCCAAGGAGTGGTGGGGAAAGAATGTTGGGTTGGGAGTCAAAGACCTGGCCATGAATTCTGGTTCTGCTACATATCTATCACCTGTGACTTTGGGCAAGTTACTTAGACTTTTTCTTCATCTGCAAAGGAACTGCTTGGAGAAAGTAGACCCTTTCTAGGTCCAAATCTATAATCCTAGAATCCTATAAAAGTGTCGTAGGAAGGTAGGTGCTTCCCACTCCTGGAAAGTCTTTAAGCAGAGTGTGAATGACCATGTATCAGATATGTTACATTGGAGATATTTTTCAGGCACTGGGTGGACTAGGTAACTGACGTCCTTTTAAAGTCTGAGGTTCTATGATTATAACTTTTTACAAAAATATCTTTTGGAATTGTTGCCGGGACACTGCAAGGGAAAGATCAATGGATAAAACAACCTAGCTACCCCTTACTAGCTACATGAAAAAACACTTGCCTTAAATTCCCTTAAACACTCAGAGACTCTGCTTTCCTATCCATAAAATGGAAATAAAAATACTCACACTGCCTGACTCAGAGCCTGAATGTTAGCCTGGTGATTTTCAACTGTAAAGGATTATTGTAAATAGAACCGCTTTTGTTTTCTTTTTCAAATAACCAATTGTATTAATTCAGACAACTTTGAAAGGGGATCCATTGGTCTTGTTGAACTTGATTGCAAACTGATTCCAGCCTCCAGTGTGTTATCTATCTCCATCTTCAGCTTTGGGGTATATGCAAATATGATAACCACGTAATCTATGCCTTTATCCAAGTTATTGGTAAATATATCATAGGGAACAAGTCCAAATAATGGGTCTCTGGGGCACTTTACTAGAACTTTCCTTCCAAAACGACTTTAACCTATTTTGTAGAGTTTTAAGACCTCTGAGCACTCTTTATCTGTAGCAGACATTCTTACCCTGGGATTTATGGATTTATGGATAGATTTCAGGGGATCTGTGAACTTGGATGAGAAAAACAAATTACATTTTAATCTACTCTATTCTCTAACCAAATTTTAGCATTTCCTTCAAGTAGTAATATAGGGAATAAAACATTCTGAAAAAGGGTCTCTAGTCTTCACAAGATTGCCAAAGGGATCTGTGACATAAATAAGCTTGAGAACATTGGTCTAAACTCTTTGAACTCTGCTCCCCCAAGGAAGAAGTGTATGTCAGCCTTTCCCCATCTTTCTAACAAAAGATTCCCATCATTTCTCTTTCAGCAACATTATTTTCTTTTTTTCCCTGAGAATCTATAATGGTCATTCCACTTATTACTTTCTACAGTGTAATTTGGGAGAACACAATGATTGTAAAAGAAAGCCAAAAGTTTATTAGCTGCCCTACTTCTGCATCCATCTGAGTCCAGAAGATGTTTGGGAAGTTGAGGTCCCCATCAGTAGTAAATCATGCTACTAGGCCAGACTGCTAATCTGTTTTCTGAACTCCTCATTTATATCCGCCCTCTGGCCTGTTGGTGTGTGGTGTATCGCCACTGAACAATTGCTTCTGTTTTTGCCTTGGTGAATCCTCACCAAATTTTTCCTCTCTATTCTTCTGTCTTCTGGTAATCAGATTTCCTCCCATAATTTCATGTTGATAATGAACAACACTCCTCTATGGTTGTATCAAAAATAAGTAAGAACAAATAAAATGGCAGCTATCCTGTCTACATATTTTGTTATTTTTATAGGTTATTTCTTTTCAGAAACATTTTTTCTATCCTGAGTCTCATCCCACCAAGACCCAGTGATAACTACCGGGACAATTTGTTTCTGTCCATGAAGAACTGAATTAATATTATCATGTACATTCAGTGTCTTAATGTAGAGACACAGGCCATGGACTTCATTCTTTTGTTTCATAGCTCAGTTCTGGAGCATTGTCTTCTTTGAATCGCTGGGCCTCTTTATGGATATTCTTCTTTCACTGTACCTGATACTCTCTCTCTGTGGACTCTGGTGGGAGCAGAACTGTGGGGGCAGCTTTCTTCTCTTTCCCCTTGAAGTGAAACCCTCTTGATCAGATTCTAAAAGAGACTCCAGGGACATGCCTTTATGCCCATTCTGGTGAGCCACACTCTCCTGGTGGCAAAGAGCCAATCAAGCCGACTTGTAAAACTGTGGGCCAGCAATGAAATTATTGGAGGCGCCCTCTTCTCTCTGAGATCTGTCTTTATGTTTTTGACATCTCAGACTTCTGTTTTCCTATAACAGTAGTAAAGAAACCACCACTTCTGCCTTCCAGGCTCTCAATTTTATGACTAGTATTTAATAAGCCCTGGTGATTCTTCCTACATTCTAATATTTTCTAAATTAAATTACTTTCTAAACTTCTTCTCCTTCTCTTTCTCCTTCCTTTCTGGTAAGATTCTTTGTTCTCCCAGCAGTCACTGGAAATGGTCTGCTGTTGCTTGACTTGATAATTCTGGAAAAGCTTTTGCCACAGAACACATACATGCCCTAAGAAAACAATAAAATTTTGCCTTTAAAAAGTTAATTAAATGCAAGTAGTTTTTTCACTTACCATCCAGATAGCGCAGCCTTTGAAGAAATCAAACATTATGATAGGGATAAAGAGTTTTTGAAAACTGTCTGAACTTTCAGAAAGCAGATAGATGGAGTCAGGCAGCTAGTGTGATTTTGTTGCTTGGGGGGGAAGGTGTGCACACATGCACTCACATGCATGTGCACACATGCACACACAACTCGGGAGAGAATTCTAGTTTAGTTTCCTAGCTTTTTTCTTTCATAAACTGTATGGATTTGCTCTGGTTTGATGTTATAAACCAGAACCCTCTTCCTGACTCCCCTGTTTCTATAACCATTAGTCTCTAACTGAAGGATTCCATTGGGACCCAAAGCAACCCAAGACAGCCTTCGTGGTTTACTGCTGTGGAAATAATCAAGGGCCAGCTACTCAAGAGCTGCTCTGTGGTCTGAGTCGAGGACACTCCAGGGCTCTTTAAAATGCAAATGTGATGACATGGCAAGGCATGAATTTTAAGTCCAGTCTGTGCAAAGGGCTGAATGGGGTCTGTAGCAGCTGCTTTGACCAAGTCACTTTGAGTACCAAGCCCTTAACTATTTAACCCTAAAGAGAAGAGAAAAGAAAACAAAACAAAATCCTCTTTGAAATACAAGGTTTCCTGAAAGAAGAAGAGATCAAGGGTATAAAGAAAGACAAGAGTGTGCACTTTTGGGGCCTGGCAAGGCCAGGATGTCTACCATGAACAGGCTAGCAGTGACTTTGGTTTCTCTTGGGATAGATACACAGTGGAAGTCCACTGTATGTTAAACATCTTCTGGGTACTGACTTCATTATCCTCATTAGTAGTTTATGAGAACATTTACTCAGTTTTAAATTCTTGTCTTTCATTCCCCTCAAGACTCATCAAATGCTGAAATAATAGGGAAGGGGGAAGAATATGGTAAGACGGAATTATCCTTTACTGTGTCATTGAGGGGTAGAGCTTACAAAATGATTCCTTGGAGATGAAAGGTCTCTTCACAGTGGTAACGCTTCATATTAAGATGAAAAATATGCATTTAATTAACATTCCATATGACAATCATAGTATATTATTTAAATACCAAATGATTATTAAAAACACATTTAATTGAGGTCGCACGATATAACAGCTATGGACGCATAGAGCAGCTGTGAAGCCTGTCCCAGACTCCCCTGATCAGTGGGTGATCAGGAGCTTTTCCCAATTCACTCTTAAGCCTGACTTGGTTTTAAGATGGCAAACATGCCTGGATGTGATGGCAGGAAGTTTGGCTGAAACAAAATGCAATACTTTTAGAAAGGAATTGGATTTCTTTTTTTCAAGAAAAAAGAAGGCAAAGGGTGGCTAGTGGCTCAGTGAATAGAGCACCAGCCCTGGAGTCAGGAGGACCTGAGTTCAAATCTGGCCTCAGACACTTGACACACTTACTAGTTGTGTGACTTTGGGTAAGTCACTTAACCCCAATTACCCTCCAAAAAAAAAAAGGAAAGAAAGAAGATAGGAAAAAAGTCACCACCGTTTCCTTTCCCACTTCTACCCTCCTCTCTTTCACCGAGGGAGACCGGAAAACCAGTGAAGGATAAAGAGCCCCGGACTCAGAGACAAGTCTTAGAATGAGTGATGAAGGAGCCATGTGACTGTGGACAGATGACTTCACCTTCCCTGTTAAATGAGGGCATTGAACCCGATGGCCTCAGGGTCTGTTCCAATCTTCAATGTATAATCCTATGAATTGGTGATTGGACATTATTGTATTTTCAAAATCATGTGATGTTTTCAATCACCCTAAGCTGTTCTCAGAAACAAATCCCAAACTTTCTAATCATATTCTTCTGCTAATGTTATATGGATCTAGATTTTAGAAGACTCAAATCTCTGAAGCATCCAAAATGTAGGTGACCAAAGGGTAAAAGAAGGCAGAGGGTGATTGTACTACCAGCAAGATGCCAACAATGATTGGTACAGATAAAGTGGTAGAAATGATGCCACCCAGGAAATATATGTTCAGAAAAGTTGCTGGGCAAGTGACATGGTGAGACTGAGGAATCACCAGTGGATATCCCAAGTGTACAGTGGCTCTTGTGGGATGCCAGGAGAACTGTGGGCCTGTTGCTAAGTTTATTCTGGAGGCCTTCCAGGAAATCATGGCAAAAAGACACAGAGGATATGATGTGGTCAGGTCGTGAATCCAGCCCATTAGACGGAGCATTGTATCGATGGGGCATCGTGGAGCTGTTGAAGAAGAAAGTAGGTTCGACTAAGTCCAGTGATGGGGTGGGGAAGCCAAGGTACCCCACATTCTAAGCTTCACTGATGAAGATGCCACGTGCAGAATGAAGGCGATCACCACTGGTCTGTCCTCTACCTTGGCTAGGCGCCATCTGGAATCTCGGGGAGAGCAACTACAGCTTGCAGTGAAGAGTGTGCCAAACCCGGAGTCAGAAAGACACATCTTGAGTTCAAGTCCGGCCTCAGACACTAGCTGGGTGACCCTGGGAAAATAACCTAACCCCGTTTTCTTCAGTTTCTTCATCTGTAAAATGAGCTGGAGAAGGAAATGACAGACTCCTCCAACATCTTTGCCAACAAAACCCCAAATGAGGTTATGAAGAGTTATATGTGACTGAAAAATGGCTGAATGATAGTAAAAGGCGTCTTGGGGTCAGTTGTTTGTCAGGAAGGATATCCACAACTTGCACGTTTAGAGGGAGGTAATGAGGACAAGTAAACAAATTGGAAACCAATCATGCAACAATGAAATGAAAAAACAAAACAAACAAAACTAGGGATCTTTGTCCTGGACAAGAGGATACTTCAAGAGAACATGGTAGCTGTCTTACAAGGCTTTGAAGAGTTGTCATGTAAAGGAGAGATTAGACCTGTTCTGCTGGGCCCCAGAGGGCAGAATTAATGACAATTAGGGAGAGTTGAACAGAGGACTTTTTGGGCTTGAAATCAGGGAGAACTTGCTAAGACTTGGAGCCATCCCAAAGTAGAAGAGGCTGCCCCAGGGGATTGAGGCCCTTTATGGTCACAGACAACTCAAAGATGGATGGATCAGGGCTGTTGATGAGAGATTTGCTGCTTTGGTACAGGTTGGATAAGATGTGAATAACAATACTGTACATTACCTGGTACTTCTAGATTTCCCCAAAACTCTCCTTGAAAGAACATGGTGGTCCTTGGCAAGTCCAAGCTTTTTTTCATGATTCCATGATTTTGCAATCTCACTTTCCAACATCCTTTGGAGAGGGGAGGGAAACACAATTAGTTTTCCTTTGAAAAAATAAGAAAAGTCATTATCCAATAGATGCTCAAAGAACATTAACAAATACTTTTCAGAAGAAAAAGATGTATCTAATCAACAGTTATATACAATGTACTCCAGATCACTAGAATTAGATGAAAAACAGGATAACTTAAAGTTTCCTTCATACCCAGCAAACAGATCATGATTTAAAAGAAGAAGAAGTAGGCAATGTTGAGGGAGCAATGGAAAGGCAGAAATACTATGGAAAATGATTTGTATAAGCCGGTAAGGAAAATGCTGAAACTATTCATGTCTTTTGTCTCAAAGATATCCTTACCAATCAATCAATAAGCATATAACAAAAATTTCCTGTTTCAGGTAGTGTATTAGGTATGAGGATTACAAGGACAAAAGTCAAACAAGCCTTACCTTTGAAAAGTTTACATTCGAATAGAAAGGATAAAATATGCAATTGTATCTATATTAAGAACACATAAAAAAGAAATACAAGTAATTGGAGGTGGAGGAAAGTACTGGAAACTGGGAAAACTTAGGGAAAAATGTAGAATATAGTGTTTGAGCTCAATATATAAGGAAACAAGGGATTATAACAGGTAGGGATAAGGAGAGAGGGTGTCCCAGGCATTAGGGACAGCCAGTCCAAAGGCATGAAGATGGGGTATAGAGGAACATATGTGAGGAATGTAAGACCAATTTGACTGGATCTGAGAGTGCAGAAAGGACAATAACAGAAGGATGTCTTCCCCTTTCCTCCCCATTCTCCTTTTCAGCTCTCTGGGTATGTATGAGCCAACATCCCAGAGCCTACTGGCCATATCTTCCTGGGAATGTTGTTACTTACTGCATTCCTGTGGAGATTTGGAGAGAAGAGGGTTAGCTTCAGGTGCCCCTGAAAGGGTGGAAATGTTCCTCTACTTACTTAGTTGATTATTACAAGCCACAAGACCAGTGACTGCTGCTCTGGAAGGAAGTGTCCTAATGACTGTTATTTCCATTCCCTCATATGTTAAGGACCTCAAAGGATGCCAATCATTAACAACTTAGTTATAAGTGTTTGACTGGTATTTGGGACACCCCGATTCTACTACCTGGTTTAACACCAATTTGTGATCTCTATTCCCTCCATGGGAAAATGAGGCATTAGGCAAAAATGTTCTCTAGGTCTTCTTCTTGTGACATTTTAATCATAGAATCATTGAGTTAGAACTGGAAGGATTTTAGAGTCCATGGAAGGGAAGAGAATAAGCATTTATAGAACACCTACTATGTGCTAGGCACTGCTGAGCATCTCATTTGATACTCATAGTCCTGAAAAGTGAGCTTTATTATTATCCCCAGAAACCTGAAGTAAATGAAGTTAAGTGACTTGCCCAGAGTTCCACATCCAGTAAGAGCCTGAGGTAGACTCTGAATGCAGACCTTCCTGATTATATGTCTCTGCCTCACCTGTTTAGCTATGCAGCTTTTCCTGAATCTATGAGCTCAAATCTCCATTTGACTCCACCTAATGACAAATGGGATAATCTCTCTGCAGAGCAATGGGGCAGCGTGCATTTGTCAGAAAAGTTCCTCAAATAATCACACCCTTTGACTTGAATTCTGTTGTTAGGAAAGTATCACCAATGGTAATAATGGTAGCTGACAATAACGATAAAGTTTCCCTCTTTAATTACAACCAAACCCAACACAACATTAAGTGATTGAAATGTCCGACAATATAAGCAGTGACAAATGAATTGTTCAAATTGATGCCACAGAATAGCACAATGCCATCAAGATAGACAGATACACTGAATTTTGAAAAGTCAGGAAAGTCTGGGGAAAATAATGCCAAAGGAAAAACAAACCCCACAAAAGACTGAAACAAACGTAATACACATGAGATCTGTTCATATGAAGAACAGGAAACAAGAAGGGAGAACAAAGTCCAGGTAGGCACTTTGAAGGAGGTACTGAGATGAGGGTAAGATAATTTACTTATCAAAATGAGTTAATTTGAATATGCAATTGGTCAGTGTTTGAATGTGTTATGGTCAATGTTCATTTTTCAAAAAGAGACATTTGAAAAACATACATATGTTTTACTCGTCCTCAAATCAACTTCAATTTCCTTGAATTGACTATGATACTGAATAAGTCATTCCCCTTCCTCTGTAGAGTCAAGATGGTCCTCCAAAGTCCTTCCAACTCTAACATGAGATTTTGAAATTTTTGGTAATGAGGGGATTGAGAGAGATTAGTTTCAAGTCCTTTAGTCTCCTCCCCCCCACCAGGGGGCAAAGTAACTGTCTTTTTTCTTCAGGGGAATCTTGGATACCAAACATGATCACGCATGACTCTGCTACTGCATTATTGTAGCAGCAACCACACTGGCATACCCAGGATGGCTGATAGCACAAGTTCTTAGATCTGCTTTACTAGGAAAGATCGCTGTGTATGGGGTCAACAATCTTTTTTAATTAATTCACTAGTTCAGGAGAAAAGTCAACACCATGAACTTCAGACAAAATACAAATAGAGAAATAAAGAGCAACAGATAGGGCTCTGATTGTCTGACTCAGAGCAGTGTTGCTGGAAAGTTTATATACATCGCTGGATTGAGAGAGCCTTTACATCTGAGTAGTCAGGGAGCATTAAACATTCAGCCTCTCAGAATCTCCACCAGGGAATCACAAGATCCTTCTCATAAGCTAGGCCCCAAAGCAAAATACCAACTCAGAGTTGGTATACACTTCTCAGAACCAGAAGCATAACAACCCTCCTGCCTGAGTACCTAATTAGAAATTAGCGAAAGGTGTGAAAGTCTTCCTACAAGTAAGTCTTCTCTACACAAGCTTCCCTTAATGGAATCCACATCAGACCTATGAATAGGCAAGGAAGATTACAGTTATCTAGAACTGGTTTCAATAGGAAGTCACCAAATTGCTTGATTTCTTTGGAAATGAGAGAGGGATGGGATGTGAGCTTGTCGTAGTCTGTATTTTCCATCGTCCCAGTTGATAGCGATAATCCCTCACACAGACTGAGGTTTCTTTTGTCTCCTTCACCACAGGCCTGTTCTGTAGTTCTGGTCCTAAGAGCATGGATTCTTTGTGAAGGCTATCCTTGAGAATACACGTCCTTCTTCTACAAAGAGGTAGATGACTAGAAAGGCAGAATTTTGCAAGGCAGTCAGATATGATCACTAGGTTGGCTGCTTTAGTTGAACTCCTCCCTTTAGTGACTCTCTTGGAAAAGGATACTTCCTTATATTTTTGTCCACAAATATTTTCTTTCTTTTTTTTTAAAGCAATTGGGGTTAAGTAACTTGCTCAAGGTTACACGGCCAGTCATTATTAATGTGTGGGTGCTCATTTTCTGAAGCCGGATTCGATCTCGGGTCATCCCAACTCTGAGGCCGGTGCTCTTACTGTGCGAGCTAGCCGCCCCCACAAATATTTTCTTGTCCCAATAGGTATTCAGTTACTGTCCATGTAAGTTCTCATGTCTTCCTTTGGTTGGCTCATTTCTTCCTATTCTTTGGTTTCCAAGGGAAGGGAGCAATGTGTGCACCAACATGAAGCTTAGCTGGGTCACTTGGCTACCCCTGGCACTGTCCACTAGGGAAGAGTTCAGATTGCCATGTTGAATAGACAGGGTGAGATCTATGTATGACCTCTAAGTGTTCAAGGACAAGCAGAAAAAACCTCTTAAATATACATTTGGTGGGAACTCTGGTGCCACTAGTCCATATGTGAAGATCCCACCCATGATGAGGTAAACCACTAAAAAGAGAAGTGGTTGGATGGGTCATCTGAGCCATAACATCTCTTCCTAGCTGCTGGTACCTCACCCTTCTTCCTGCTTACACTTATTTGGGTAGCTGGAAGCGACCAAGGGGAAAATCATCCAAGGGCACACAGACAGAAGAACCTCAAAAACAGGAAGGAAGGAGCCTGTTGAGACTTTAGCTGGTTGTGCTCTTCTGACCTACCCTTGCTGTGGAGAGTCTCCCTAGAGATGGCTTCCCAGGGGGCCTCCAGAGGAGGGACAGCTGATATGTTTTGAGCATCATGGAAGGAGAACCTTGTGACCAAGGTTTGGTGCCATATAGGCTTGGGATGCTAGTCCCAACCAAGGTGTTGAGAAATAGGAGTGCTAAGGGACACTGGCACATCCCCTTCATTTAAACTTTGGACTCCTTCCTTCAGCTGGCTGACCAGCCTGCTTATCTGGTCCTTACCTTAATAATACAGCCTTGTATTGTGAACTCTACCTTGATGTGCCCATGGCATGGCCACTTAGCTCTGCTCTAAGCACTTGGAGAGCAGGAGTGATATCCTCCAGAGCCAACCCCTCTCCAAGCCATTATCTTTTCTCCACTCACCCACCCTTAATCCCTTTGAAGTTTTATATAAATGGCAGTAGTTTGATAATGGTTATTATCCCATGTGCATATTTTATATTAATCTCATTAGCACCATAATCTTCATTATTATTCATATCATTAGAGGTAATCTAGTATAAGGTTTAGGGATTTGACAGAGTCAGAAAGACCTGGGTTCAAGTCTCACCTTTGACACATCTTGACTATATGACTTTGCATAAGTCACTGCATTTCTCAGTGCTTTAGACAATTTTTAGGACAGTATGGTGCAGATAATGTTCTGGTCTTTATTAGTGAAGGAAGTTCCTAACCAGGATCTCCTTAGGTTGATTAATAACAGGCTAATTCTCCCTCAAAAATGGTTATTGCCCAATCTTTTCTCTTTCAGAGAGAGAGAATTCACTAATTTCTGAAGCAATACATTCAACATTTGAAAAGTTACAGTATTTTTAAATATTCCTTCTTTTTAATGGGGATAATTAATTAGTTGATTTTCTATTTTTAATTGAATGCTCAATTAATTAGCTCACTTTCCCCCTACTTTTGTTAATATAAGTCTTTGGGGATATACATTTTCCTCTTAGAAATGCTTTAGCTACATTCCATAAATTTTGTTATGTTGTCTCACTATTATAATTCTCTCTAATATTTTTTGGTATTTGACCAATTAATTATTTAGGTTATTCCTTTTTTATTTTTTTTTATTTCAAATTAGTTCTATACTTTTGGTTCCCACTTCTCTTATCTATTAACATTTTGTTACATTATGATCTCTGTAGGACACATTTTAGTTTTCTGACTGTCAGAATTTGTTTATGAGATCTTTATTTCCTAACATCCTTTACTTTCTAGGTCAATTTTTGTAAAGCTCATTTGTGATTGTCAGATTGTCACATATGGCCAATGTACAACTTAGATGCCTTGTTATTAGGGAGGATTCTATTAGATGTTGGTAAAACATTAAAAATGAAAAGTTAAAAAATCATTAAAAGTTAAAAAAAATTAACAACTTGTGTCTCTGATAAAGGACTCATTTCTAAAATTTATAGAGAATTGAGCCAAATCTATAGGAATACAAGTCATTCCCCAATTGAGAAATGGTCAAAGGATATGAACAGGCAGTTTTCAGAGAAAGAAATTAAAGATATCTATAAGCATATGAAGAAATGCTCTAAATCACTATTAATTAGAGAAATGCAAATCAAAACAACTCTGAGATACCACATCTCTCCAGTCAGATTGGCTAAGATGACAAAACAAGAAAGTGACAGATGCTGGAGAGGATGTGGGCAAATTGGAACGCTAATACATTGCTGGTGGAGTTGTGAACTTATCCAACCATTCTGGAGAGCAATCTGGAATTATGCCCAAAGAATTATAAATAATTTCATACCCTTTGACCCAACAATATCACTTCTAGGGTTATATCCCAAAGAGATCATAGAAGTGGGAGGAAGACCCATATGTACAAAAATATTTTTAGCAGCCCTTTTTGTGGTTGCAAAGAATTGGAAACTAAAGGGGTGCCCATCAATTGGGGAATGGCTAAACAAGTTGTGGTATATGAATGTAATGGAATTTTATTGTGCTATAAGAAACGAGGAGGTGACAGATTTCATAATTACCTGGAGAGACTTATACAAACTGATGCTGAGCGAGAAGAGTAGAATCAGAAGAAATTTGTATACAATCACAGACATACCATATCTGTGATGACCAACTATGACAGACTGGACTCTTTTCAGCAATGCAGTGATATAAGTTAATCCCGAAAGACTCAAGAAAGTGAGAAATGCGCCATCCAGAGATATAACTATTAAGAACTGAGCCTGAATCCTGATGGAAGCAAACTAAATGATCTTGTTCTTATCATTGTTTGGTTTTATTTCTTCCTTACCATCTTTCATCCCACCTAGTACAATATGCCTTTGTAATTGGAATAATGTTTAATATGAATGCATTTGCAGACCCTATACTGTACTATATGCTGTCATGAGGGGAGGGGGGAGGGAAGTAAAGGAAATTTGAAAATCAAGGAACTATGGAATTGAATCTTAACTGAAACTAAACTAATAAATTAATTTTAAAAATTTAAAAAAATTAACAAATGAAGGTTTCGGGGTGGGGGGGGAGGGCTAGATGGTGCAGTGAAGGGAGCACGGGCCCTAGAGCCAAGAAGACCTGAGTTCAAATCCAGCCCCAGACACTTAACACAAAAGCCATGTGACCTTGGGCAAGTCACAACCCCAATTGCCCTCCAAAAAAAAATGAAAGTTCTATGTAAAAATGAAAATAAGTATAGTTCTTGAAATTCCCATTCAATAGTCCCCATAGTTCTAGAAAATCTAGTTTTTCCCAATGTTCTTTCGAGTTTTAATTTGCTTCTTGTTAAATTTGTCAAGTTATCAAAGAAGAATATTAAAGTGTCCCATAATTATTGCATTATGATCCAGGTATTTTTTAATTGGTCTTTCCTTAATATTAGGTTTTTCTGAGTTTCTAGGCATTTTCACCTCTTCTTTTTGTAATACTTGGATCTTGATTCCATGTCTTCAAACTCCAGAACATTTCCTTTGGGAACTTTCCCCACTGGTCTTTGTTTCTTCTTTCATTTTCAGTCACTTGCTATCCATTGACTTCTTCCTTCCTGCTGGCATAAATGATCAGTTCTCTTCTATCATGAAAAAAATAGACCTTCACGTGACCCTGCCACCCCTGTGAGCTAATGTTCTTGACTTTCTGTTCCCTGCTAAACTTTCAGAACAACTGGTCTGAAATCATTATCTCTGCTTCCTCATCTCCTACTCTTTTCTGATCCCTCGATACCCTTTTCTAGGGCCACTACTCTCTGCTATTTTAACAGCTAAATTAGATGCTTTTCAGCTCTCGTTTCTCCTGATTTCTCTGCAAATTTTGACACTGATAATTGCCTCCTCTTCCTTTTGCTTCTGTGACACTGCTCTCTCCTGGTTTTCCTTCTACCTATCTGACAATTCCTTCTCAGTCTCCTTTGCTACATCTTCATCCATGTCACATTGACTAACTGACTGTTTGCCAAGGCTCTGTCATGACCCTCGATAGAATGGGAGCAATTTCCAAGCTATAGCAGTTTTCTAATCCTTTCCTTAGGAGCTCCCCCAAACCTACCATGAGTCCTTTATTAATTTCTTAGTAAAAGTAATAGCAATATTTTTTAATGAATGATTGAATGAATAAGTTATTTTGACTATTATAAATACCCAGATTAACTGTAAAGAAGATATGAAAAAAGATGTCTGCATCCAGAGAAAGAACTGATAAATGGAACTCCATATAGAACAATTTTACATATATACATCCATACACATATACACAACATATATACCTATTTTTGTCTTAGGGTAGTTATCTATGGGAGGCAAGGGGAGGGGAAGAAAAGAAAAAGAGGGGGGAAATGTCCATTATAATTTTGTTGTATATTTGCAAGGAATGGCAAGTTATGCATAAAAGATATGCAGTTTCATGTGCAATCATTGTTTTATTATACTATATTATGGAAATGCTTGTTTTAGTCCATAAATTAAAAATTAAAAAAATAAATTTAAAATTACTGCTTATAATTAAACCACACTCACTTTACAGCTTCTATGTGTGGGATTTCTCCAACCAAAAGTTAGAACTTCATGGATTTCTACTGCTTGTGAGAAGCTGGCTAGCTAACAATGGCCCTGGGTCTCCTTTGAACTTCCCTTACTCATACAGACAAATC
This sequence comes from Gymnobelideus leadbeateri, assembly GCA_011680675.1. Classification (NCBI taxonomy): domain Eukaryota; kingdom Metazoa; phylum Chordata; class Mammalia; order Diprotodontia; family Petauridae; genus Gymnobelideus; species Gymnobelideus leadbeateri. Next base: position 36,232 of record WOXC01008518.1, read on the forward strand.
CACACATGTCCAATAGGCTAGCCTCAAGTGCTTCTACTGCATTTCCATGGCCATCACCAAGAAGCAGAACAAACCCCATGCCCATTAGCAGATCACTTACCTCTCCTGGGTACAGCAGAAGGTGCCAATCTCATCACTATCTTCCTCTAGTGTAGGATATCCCTTCTGCCAGATCGGCTGGTTTCCTTGAGGACATGTTCCCTTCCAGATAAACACCGCCCCTCCCCCCCATTTATGCTCAGCACTAAACAAGGTTAAGCTACTTGGACTCCTTTTCATTTCTGGTCCCACATCTGGATGACTTAATAAGGCCTCCCATTTTGTCATTGAGTCAGGGCTTTCCTTTCCATTTGGGATCATAGCTTAGGTTCCCTCCACTTTTTTGTGAGAGTATATGTGCTCTGTGCTACATTTCCTCTCCCATTCAGGCACCTTATAGCAGTCACCAGCCTATTCTGAAACCCTTGAGCATGTAAAGTTGGACAGGGGGTAAAGCACAGTGAATACTCTGGCATTTGAACTCTGGGTTTGTGACTTGCTATTTTCGTGGTCTTCAGTGAGCTACTTCAGTCTTCAAGCCTCAGTTTCCTCTGGAAAGTGAAGGAGAAAGACGAGATGACTGCTTCCTGACAGGGTCTCTCCTGGCTCTTAATTGAGGCTTTCAAGATCTAAGGGATATAGACCTTAATTAATCACATGCCTTGAATGAGCTCTCTCAAGGGCTCCAATTTGCTAATAGGAAATTGGATGCCCAGAGGAAATTAAGTTCAGGCCAACAAAGGAGTCAATGACACAGATGTGATTTATTTATTTTAAATATATTTTTCTTTTATTTAATTAAATAAATGTTTGATTGATGTTTTTTATATGATGTACTTCCTAGTGACATTTATCCTTCCTCTTACTTGTCTGTCCCTCCCCCTGTCCTGAGCTATTCTTAATAATAAAAAGGGCATATAAACAAAACACAAACTATCCTACTGTCTATGTCTCATATGACTCTAAACCAGGCACTATATGTTGCATTCTGCTCTTATGCTCAATCACCCTTCTTTTTAAAATAGTATTTTATTTTTCCTCAGTTATATGTCAAGACAAATTTTATCATTCATTTCTACAAGATTCAGAGTTCCAAATTTTTCTCCCTCTCCTCCCCTCTTCCAAAAATGGTGGGCAATTTCATATAGCTTATACATGTGCTATCATGTAAAACATATTTCCATATTAGTCACAGTTGTGAAAGAAGAAAAAATCAAAGGCGAAAAATAATAAAGTAACTGAAAAAACATGCCTTTATCTATATTCAGAATCTATCAGTTCTTTTTCTGTGTGTGGATAGCATTTTCTTCTTGAATGAATCCTTTGGACTAGTTTTGGATCATTGTGTTCCTGAGAAGAGCTGAGACATCCATAGCTGATTATCACTCAGTGTTGCTGATCCTGTGTACAATATTTTCCTGGTCCTGCTCATTTCACTTTGCATCAGTTTGTACAAGTCTTTCCAGGTTTTTCTGAAATCTGTATGTTCATTATTTCTTATAGCACAGAAGTATTCCATTACGTTCATATGCCACAGCTTATTCAGCCATTTCCCAATTGGTAGGCACCCCTTCAATTTCCAATATTTTGATACCACTAAAAAAGACTGCTATAATAGATGTGTAATCTTATGAACTCCCACATTAGCCTTATACTGCAGTACTTTTCCTCTGTACTCATGTATTGAAATTTGTTCAGCAACTTCTCAATCAGTGGGTACCCACTTTCTTTTTAATTCTGTGCAGCAACAAACATTTAAATATATATTGCCTTTTATCTTTGACTTCACTGGGGTGAATAACTAGCATTGGCACCACTAGGTACAATTTGTTGTATAATTCCTAAAAATGCTTTTGAGAATAGTTGAGCCAATTCTTGGCTCTACCATGTGTGCATCCTTGTGACTTTCTTCCCTTAACCCTTCTACCAGTCATCATTTTCTCTTTTATCATCTTGGTCAATGTGGTGCACTTGAGGAGGGAGCTTAGAGCTATTTTAGCTTGTGCTTCTATTGTTGCTGAACATATGGAGCCTTCCTTCATATGTTTGTTGATGGTTTGCATTTCTCCCTTGAAGCTACCAGTGATACTAAAAGTGGATTCACTTCCCTTGCTCCACATATAGTCTGTTCATTCCTTTGACCCATAATACCCAATACAAATTGCTTCAGAAATTTTGCCTGTGCCTTTTCTAGATCAAAAATTCAGTTTGTTTCATAGGCATAAAAACTGATGATTACTCCAATTTCTATAGTACTTAAGTTTTCTATCTATCTACCTATCCCATCTTTTCTCCCTGTGTATATGCTTGTGTTGTATATACAGTTTATGATGAGAAAATTGAGGCTCAGAAAATATGAAGGGATTTGCCTTTGTTTCCACATTGAAGGATAAAATGGATGAAGGAGGTGAGAGAAAACATGGTATAGTGGAAAGGACAGGTACTGTGAGGTAAGAAGACCTGAGTTCATATCTGTTTTGACACTTTGTGACTTAACCTCCCTTGGCCTCAATTTCTTTGTCTGTAAAATGGAATTGGTTGTGCCAAATAGCCCTTCCTAATCTAGATATAGGCTGATTATGATGATGACGATGAAAAAGAAGAAAGGGGAGGAAGAGGAGGAGGAGAAGAAGGAGACAGAGAATAAAAAGAAGAAGAGGAAGAAGAAGAAGAAAAAGAAGATGAAGATGATGAAGAAGAAGAAGATGAAGGAGAAGAAGGAGGAGGAAGAGGAGAAGGAGGAGGAAGAGGAGGAGAGGGTGGAGACAAGATGGTGGAATAGAAGCAAGAAATTCTGTAATCTCCAGTCACAACCACCTCCAACACCTGTAAAATATGACTCTTAACAAATTTTAGAGCTACAGAACCCACAAAGTGACAGAGAGAAACAAATCTCCCACTGAAAGCAGCCTGGCAAGTCGACAGGAAGGGTCTATTACACTGAGCTGGGAGTGGAGCACAGTCCCACATGAGCCTCTTTGAGCCCTGGGCAGCCCCCCATCAGTGGCCCAAACTGGCCAAGCAGACTTTAGGAGAGTGAATCACCAGTGGGTGTGGTGATTTCCAGACTTCTCAACCCATAAACGCCAAAGAGAAAGTAAAAGGTCAGTGGAGAATTCTGGTGGAACCAGGTGACAGAAGAGCATGGTCTGGCCCCTGCCCCAGGGGCAAAGGTGTCAGAGGTGCAGCTGCTGCCATGTGACTGCCTCCAGAGCTCCTGGCCTGCAGATTGTAGGGGGACCAAGTGACCATTCAGAGGGTAATCACTCTTGCTTTGAACTGCTTGGATCTGGGTTGCAGTCTTGGGTGGTGTTCCTGGGGTATGTGGCCAGTGTGCCAGAGCTTGTGGGGGCTGCAGAGAAGCTCCCTCTGCAGACCTCTGACAACATTTGTGAAAACCCCAGAGATTTGGCACAAAGCTCCCCACCCAGGAAGCAGAGTTCTACCATGTCAAAGAGATCAAAAGTCAACTAATTGGCTGGCAAGATGGACAAGCATAGGAAGAACAATAAAACCATAGAATCCTTTTTTGGGGACAAAAAGGATCAAAACATGGAACCCAAAGAAGTCAACAAAGGCAAAACTCCTGCATGAAAAGCTTCCAAAAAATATGAACTGATTACAGGCCATTGAGGAGCTCAAGAAGGATTTTGAAAATCAAATAAGAGAAGTGGGGGAAAAATTGGGAAGACAAATGAGAATGATGCAAGAAAATCATGAAAAGCAAGTCAATAGCTTGCTAAAGGAGACCCTAAAATATTGAAGAAAATAACACCTTAAAAACTAGACTAATTCAAATGGCAAAAGAGACCTTAAAAGCCAATGAGGAGAAGAATGACTTAAAAAGCCAAATTGCCCAGATGGAAAAGGAATTTGGAAAACTCACTGAAGAGAATAATTCCTTCAGAATAACATTGGAGAAATTGTTGGAAGCTAATGACTTTATGAGAAATCACGATACTATTTAACAGATCCAAACAAATTTTAAAAATTGAAGGCAATGTGAAATATCTAATTGGGAAAACCATTGACCTGGAAAATAAATCCAGGAGAGATAATTTAAAAATTTTTGTACTACCTGAAAGCCATGATCAAAAAAAACTTATAAATTATCCTTCAAGAAATTCTCAAGGAAAATTTCCCTGATATTCTAGAACCAGAGGGCAAAATAGAAATTGAAAGAATTCACCCATCACCTCTTGAAAATGATCCCAAAAAGAAAATTCCTAGGAATATCATACCCAAATTCCAGAGTTCCCAGGTCAAGGAGAAAATATTACCAACAGTCAGGAACAAACAATTTGAATATTGTGGAAACACAATCAAGATAACACAAGATCTATCAACTTCTACATTAAGGGATCCAAGGGCTTGGAATATGATATTCTGGAGGTCAAAGGAGATAGGATTACAACCAAGAATCACCTACCAACAAAATTAAGTATAATGCTTCAGGGGAAAATATGGTCATTCAATGAAATAGAGGACTTTTAAGCATTCTTGATGAAAAAACCAGAGCTGAACAGAAAATTTGACTTTCAAATACAAGAAGCAAGAGAAGCATGAGAAGGTAAACAGGAAAAAGAAATCATAAGGAACTTATTGAAGTTGAACTATTTACATTCCTACATGGAAAAATTATAATTGTAACTTATGAGACTTTTCACAATATGAATATATGTTGAAGGGAATATATATATATATATGTATATATATGTATACATACATACTTATGTTTATATAAAAGGGTGTATATGTGTATAAATACATATTTGAGTGTGTGTATATATGTATACATAGAGAGAGGGCACAGGATCAATTGAATAGAAAGAGATGATATTTAAAAAAACAAAATTAAGAGGTGAGAGAAGAATATAATGAGAGAAGGAAACAGGGAGAGATAGAATGGGGTAAATTATCTCATAAAAGAAGCAAGAGAAAACTGTTACAATGGAGGGGAAGAACAAGAAGGTGAAAGGGAATGGGTCAATCTTATTCTCACTGAATTTGATTTAAGGAGGGAATAACATACACACTCAACTGGGTATCTTACCCTATAGGAAAGTAGGGGAAAAGGAGATAAGAGGGGGAATGATAGAAGGGAGGGCAGATTGGGGGAAGGTTAGTTAGAAGCACATAGTTAAAAGCACCCTTTTGAAAAGGGACAGGGTAAAAGTAGAAAACAGAATAAGTAGGGGGTGGGATAGGATGGAGGGAAACATAGTTAGTCTTTCACAATATATCTACTATGGAAATGTTTTGCCTAACTACACATGTACAACCTATTTTGAATTGCTTATCTTCCCAGTGGGGGCGGGTGAAGAAAGAATAAAGGAAAGAATCTGGAAATCAAAGTTTCAAAACCAAATGTTAATAAAAACTTTTGTTTTTTTACATGCAACTGGGAAATAGATATATAGGCACTGGGGTATAGAAATCCATCTTGCCCTACTAGAAAATTAGAGGGGTATGGGGGCGGATATAAGAGAAAGCAGATTGGGGCAAGGGATATTCAGTAGGCTGAGTATTTTGGGGTGGGGCTAGGGGAAAGATGGGGAGAAAGTTTGTAATTCAAAATCTTGTGGAAATGAATGTTGAAAACAAAAATAAACAAAAAAGAAAGTTATAATACATGATGAAGAAAAATAAAAAGAAGAAGAAGATGATTATTGTGGTGGTGGTGATGATAATTTACAGTTATATAGAGCTTGTGAGTGACATTATTATTCTCATTCTATAGATCAGGAAACCTTAGTTCAGAAAAGTAAGAAGATTCATCCATGGTCACACCCATGGTCACACCACTAGTAAGTGTCAGAGCCATTATAAGAGCTCAGGCCTCTTGGGTCCAAGCCCACAGGCAGTGTGGTACAGTGGCTCAGGTATTAGGTTTGGAGTCAAGTTGAGGGTTATTCCCACCTCTGATACTTCCTAGATTTGTGCCCCTGCACAAGTTGCTTCACCACTCTGATTCCTTTTCTCATTTGACAAATCGAGATAATTGCTACCTCACGGAGAGTCAGTAAATAGTCAATAAACATTGACTACTATGTGCCAAGCACTGTGCTAAGTGCTGGGTATACACATACCAATAAAGGAAAAGACAGTCCCTGCCCTCAAGGAGTTGACAGTCTAATGGGGGAAGACAACACAAATAGAAACTAAAAAGTGGGAAGGGGAAGTACCCAGCTCAAGGGCATGATGAAGTCCCGAGAAGACCCAAAGCAGTGCAGACTTTGGAAGCAGGGAAGATAGTGTTGGGTCCTGTCCTAGGCACCCTGGGGAGGGTGGACTGATCCTTTAGAGATTAAATGAAGATGTATCCATGGAAAGGACATTTTCCCAGTCAACACCTTCTAAGAAGAAAGGATGGACTCCCTCCTGAGTTACCCATAGTGCTCTATGAGGTTTATAAGTGAGGAAGGCCCTGGGGCCTTCAAGTACATTTTGTTTATGCTTTTCTAGCAGAAGCTCCTGGTACTTCAATATTAAGTTGGTGACACTAGTCAGGGTACCAAAAAATATTTAGTCATCCAAAAAGGAGGCAATCCCCGAGAGGAAATTGAGTCTGATGTTTGCTGGACTTCAGTGGCATTGAGTAGCCCAGGAGATAGAGAACACATTTTTGGCATTTAGGAGATCATGGTCAAAACTTAGAGGGGAAACAGGAAACTAGCAAAAGGCAGGAACTCCTAAAGCCACCTGCTGCCCACTAGCAACCTAAACCTCATCCCTGGAATTCCATTCAGTCCCTCAGCTTTAATTGATGAGCTTTTGTCTTATTTTGCTGGGGCAAAGGGCCCTGACCAGTTCTGTGCCATTTGGCAATGCCCATCACCTCTACAATTTCCAGTCACATTTGTGGGTTATCTTCTCCAATTTGGAATATAGTCTCCTTAAGAGCAGAGACTCTCTTGATCGCTGGAGTTTAATTCCTTAGCAATCAGCAGTGCCTGGCATATTGTAAATACTGAACAATGAGCCAGTTTATCTTATCACATCTTATCTCTTATGTCTCTATTCCAACCCTGTCATTTATGGAAGACAAAAATCACAGGATTGTAGAATCACAAGTTGAGAGCTGAGAGGCCTTGTGCTGCAGTCTTCTTACTACATGCATGAGGAAATTGAAGTCCAGAGATATGGAGCTCTTTTTGAAAGTCGTACAGATGGTGGGGACAGAGCTGGGATCTGATGCCATTTCTTTTAACTTCATATCCCACAATCATTTCAGTGCACCCCATTAACTCTTGGATCTGAAGCTGAGGGAGCTGGACTTAAGTAATGGCCCAAAATTGATTCCCTTTCCTGCTTGTTTCCTCTGTTTTTTTCCCCTCTCTATCTTTGTCTCTCTCCCCACTATTCTCACTCCCTGCCTCTCTCTCTTCCATTCTGTCTGTCTGTCTCTGACTCTCTTTTCCTCCCTCCCTCCCCCCCCTCTCTCTGTCTCTCTCTTTCTTTGTCTCTCTGACTCTTCTTGTATCTCTCTGTCTCTCTCTTCATATCTGTCTCCCTGTCTCTCTGACTCTCTTCCTGTCTCTGTCTCTCTGACTTTCTCTCTCTTCATCTCTGTCTCTGTCTCTCTCTGTCTCTTTGTCTCTCACTGACTCTCCCTGTCTCTCTCTCTGTCTTTCTCTCTCTCTGTCTCTGTCTGTCTCTTCATCTCTGTCTCTCTTTCCCTCTCTCTGTGACTCTCTCTTCCTGTCTCTCTCTCTCTGTCTTTTTTGTCTCTCTCTCTGTCTCTCTCTCTGTCTCTCTCTGTCTCTCTCTCTCCCTCTCTCTGTCTCTCTCTGTCTTTCTCTGTCTCTCTGTCTCTCTCTCTGTCTCTCTCTCTCTCTGTCTCTCTCTCTCTGTCTCTCTCTCTCTGTCTCTCTCTCTGTCTCTCTCTCTCTCTCTCTCTCTCTCTCCCTCTCTCTGTCTCTCTCTGTCTCTCTCTCTCTGTCTCTCTCTGTCTCTGTCTCTCTCTGCTGTCTCTCTCTGTCTCTCTGTCTCTGTCTCTGTCTGTCTCTCTGTCTCTGTCTCTCTCACTGACTCTCTCTTCCTGTCTCTCTCTGTCTTTTTGTCTCTCTCTGTCTCTCTCTTCATCTTTGTCTCTCTCTGTCTCTGTCTCTCTCTTCATCTCTGTCTCTCTCTGTCTCTCTCTCCCTCTCTGACTCTCTTCCTGTCTCTGTGTGTGTCTTTTTGTCTCTCTCTCTCTCTCTCTCTCTCTCTCTCTCTCTCCCTGTCCCTCTCTCTCTGTGTCTTTTTGTCTCTTTCTCACTTTCTGTCTCTCTCTTCATCTGTCTCTCTCTGTCTCTGTCTCTCTCTTCACCTCTGTCTCCATCTTTTCCTTTCTCTCTCCATCTCTTTTACTCCATCTTGAGGTTGCAGCCTCTGAGTCATGATGATACACCCTTTTTGTGCTTTCCCCCCAGCCACACTTTCAGACATCACATGCTCATGTAGCTGTCTTGCATATGGTTCTTTTTATAAGAAAATAACAAAAATTAATAATTAATAAACACCAATAATGAATGCCTTGAGCTCAGATAACACAGGGTTTTTCAAAGTCCTCTTGTATTCCCTTATTCTAGCTCTTGATGAAAACCAGGGGCGTCAGCTGAAATTCCCAACCTCCGCTCTCTGGCAAAGGGGCCCCTCCAGGCCGTGGCTGCCAGAAATGCCCAGGCCTTGTATCTTGTGTAATGTTTCCTGTCCTGAGACTCAGAGTGTGCAAGGTCTGCATTGGGTGGGGTCCAGCATGAACATCACATCTTTCCAGCCTCCCGAGGCACCATGTGGAGCTTGCTTGATTGGGGATGGCTCCCACTTTGTCTCCCTCCTGAGCCATGTCTGCCGACAAGTTTCTCAGTCCATGTAAAGCAGAGAGCAGCCAGTCCTGCTGGCCTCCTGTGTGTGCTCAGTCTATGGCCCAGCCTGTTTGTGCATTGTTAAGCAGCTGCTGCATGGCCCCCCAGAGATCGCTGCATTTCAGAGCTGGATGATGTCAGAGGGATGCTGGGCCCAAGCGAAGCTTGTAAAAGTGCTCAGGGAATCTCTGGAATGAGAGGAACGGTGCGCACCAAGAGTTCATTTTCTTTGCTTTGTATGAGACGGGCCAGGAGCCGGGAACAGGCTCGGGAAAGGGGAAGGGAACCTCCCTTTCCCCAAAGATGACTTCTTCTCTGTATGGACTTGATTACATCCCTGGAAATAGCACCACATTTGGAAGCTAAGGACCTGGGTTCCAATCTAGGCTTTGGGCAGGAGATTCCTCACCTTTGTGTCTCAGATTCCTCATCTACAGAGTAGGTTAGACAAACATTCCAGTGCTAATGCTATGATCGTGCCCCACACTCCTGCCTCAGTTTCCCTTACTTGGTACTGTCACCGTGCTCCTCCTCCTCTCTCTCCCTTCTCTCTAGCCTTTCATAGACCATGTGATGGTGTGGGTTATACTTCCTCGTTCTTTAAGGGACTTTCTCCATCTTCTCTTTTCTGTACACTCTCCCTTGGTGAAGTTCACCCCCTTACAGCTTCCTCTGTCTCCCTCTGAAGATGACCCACAGGTGGCTGCTGTTGCCCTGAGGTTTTCCTTAGATATGTGGCTCTGTATGTCTAAGTCCAGCCACCAGCTCCTCCTATCCATGCCCCAAAATGAACTGCCCCTCCTCCCCCATCTTCCTCTCCCTCCAACCTCCCCTCAGCATTCGCTCTTTGAAGTGATCTTTGACTTCTTCCTCAACACAAACACAGAGTCTGTTGCCAAGTCTTGCCAGCTGGACACGCATATGTTGTCTGTGCCTGCTGCTCAGCTCCTGCTGCAGCCACCCTCCTGCAGACCCTGATTTTTCTTCCCTATTCTATCAGCCTCCTATGGAGTCTTCCTGCCTCCAGCATCTTCTCTCTCTAATTAGTCATCCACAGTTAAACTCGAACACACTTCTCTGACCATGTCGCTCCTCTACTCTGTTCATAAGCCATCAGTTACTCTATTACCTATAAGCTGTTACCATTTTCTTAAGTTAGAAGTGCCTGATCCTAACACCTGGATGCCTCATAATCTCTTTCAGTTGCCTTTTTGAGCTCTCTCTCATGCTGCTACCATTCATATTCCAGCCTGCATCACCAGGCCATTGCTCACCTCATTCACTGTCCCCTCAAGTCTGTTTGGTGGGACCCTTCCATCCCTCAGACAGGATTTCTTATCAGGGAGCTTTCCTTGAATCAGAGGGGAAATTTATCTTGCTCCCCTTTAATATCTCAGGAATTTCACTTGACTTGAGTCATTTAGTCATCAAACATTCATTAAGTACCTAGTGTATAGGAAAAAAAGCAGAAAAATCTCTGCCCTCAAGGGGCTTCCATTCTGCTTAAGATAAAAACAAACTTCTTCCCACTTCACCTGCTGTCTTAAAGAATGCTGGAGACAGTTAAGAGGGTGTCTAATCCAACCTATTCTTCCTAAACCGCAGTGTCTGCCCCCGGCACTGACTTTCAGGAGGGTCTCCACCTGGGGAGGGAAGCCCAGTCCCCAGATGCCCCCAAGGCCATCCTCTTCCTTCGGGGGCACTCTCACTGCTAGACTGTTTTTCTAGACATCCATTTGAAATCTGCCTCTTTTGAGACTATCATCCAGTTTTCCTGGGTAGGTCTTTCACAGCCAATACCTCCCAAAGGACTGTCTCCCTCCGAGCCTTCTCCTCTCCAGGCTAACTCTGTTGAGTCTTTCATTTGATCCTCACACGGTGCCACCTACAGGCTCCTCATTGTTCTGTTTGCCTCCTACAGCACTCTACAGCTTGCTAGTGACCTAAATGAAATGGGGTGCCCCACACTCAAGGCAAGACTATGAAGAGCACTGATCTGAGCACAACTGAGGATAGTGGGACTCACGACATCCTCGTACTTGCTTCTATGCTCCCTCTAATTCAGCCAGAGACTACCCTCATTTTGTTGACTGAACCACTAAAATTATCATAATGGATGGGATTTCCATGCCATTTTAAGGATTACCAAGCATTGCTTTCCTTTGAGGAGGCAGCTAGTTGGTTCAGTGCATGGAGCACTGGGTCTGGAGTCAGGGAGACCTGAGTTAAAATCCAACTTCAGACACTGTATGACCCTGGGCAAGTCACTTTAATTCCATTTGCTTAATCCACTGGAGAAAGAAAGAGCAAACCACTCCAATATCTTTGTCAAAAAAAACTTATGGATAGCATGGACCATGGGGTCACAAAAAGGCAGACATGACTGAACAACAACGATGGACATAAACCACATAAATAAACATTCTCTAGAGGAAAACCCTCAATAATTGGAACAGCTAGGCAGCACAATGTATAGAGTGCCAGGGAGGGAGTCAGGAAGAATCATCTTCCTGAGTTCAAATCTGACCTTTCACACTTACTAACGATATGACCCTGGGCAGGTCACCTAAACCTGTTTGTCTCAGTTTCTTCATCTATAAAAATGAGCTGGAGGAGGAAATGGCAAGCCATTCCAGTATTTTTTCCAAGAAAACCCTAAATTGAGTCATGAAGAGTCAGACATGACTGAACTAACTGTACACCAGCTATGTGACAAGCACTGTGTCAAGTGCTGGGAATGCAAAAAAAGAGGCAAAAGCCAGGCAGGATCCTCTAGGAGATCAGTCTGATGGGGGAGACAATACTCAAACACATACATACAAAGCAAGTGAAATAGTCCAATCACTGAATGAAGAGACATGCTCAGTCATTATGATTCTTACTGAAGCATGGCCCTATGGCCTTTCTAGTTATGGTCCCTTCTTATCTTTGTTGGTGAAGTTTGCTCCTTTATGATGAGAACCCAAATAAAATATAACTTGTCTGGCCTAAGAAATGCTGTATTTTCCCTTTTTAAAATGGTCCCAATGGGGGGCAGAGCCAAGATGGCGGAGTAGAAATAGCTCGTCCAAGCCTCTCTGCCCCCAGATTCCCCACAAACTATGTAAAAGGGGACTCTGAACAACTTCTGGAGCCCCAGCACCCACAGAACGACACAGAGAAGCTAACCTCCCACTGAGGACAGCCCAGCAGCCCTGCAGGAAGGACCAGTGCAGCGGTCTGGGAGCCCGCAGTGCGCAGCACGCAGAGCGCGGGAAGCCGAGCCAAGCCTGATCTGAGGTCCCCGTGAGCCGAGGTTTTAGCCCCAGGGTACCAGGGCCAACAGCCGGCTGGAGGAACCCCAGAACACCAGTAGCTGTGGCGACTCCAGAATTACCAACATAGACATGCCTAGGACAAAGTAAGAGGTTAGTGTCCTATGGACTTTGAGGCCTGTATTTGGGGAATGCGTCAGCTCCCTCCCCTGGGGGCTAGAAGCCGCTGAGGACAAACGCCATTTTGTAGTTTTCAGAGGCAACTCCCGCTCCCAGCCTGCAAATTTGTAGGGAGATCCAGCGATCAGTCTTGGGGGGTAATTGCTCTTGCTTTAACCTCCCTGGATCTGGATTGTGATCTAGGGTGGAAGTTGTGGGTGGGTTTACAGCTTGCCAGAAACGGAAGTTGCCCCCACACGTTCGGGACGAAAATTCCTCTATCTGGCCTTAAAGCCATAGTGTGGCAACAAGCCCAAAAGTCAAGCAATTAAGTGGCAACATGCCAAGGCAAAGGAAACAGAAAAATGCAACCCTAGACTCCTATTTTGGGGGCATAGAGCAGGAAAAGGACTGTGAGGTCAGAAGTCCTGCTCCAAAAGCCCCAGGGGAAAACATGAGCGGGTTGCAGGCCATAGAGGACCTTAAGAAGGACTTTAAAAATCAAATAAGAGAAGTGGAGGAAAAATTAGAAAGAGAAATGAGAAGGATGCAGGAAAAGTATGAAATGAGGGTCAACAGCCTGACTGAGGAAAACAACACCTTAAAAAATAGACTGACTCAAATGGCAAAGGAGGCCCAAAAGGGCAATGAGGAGAAGAATGCCTTAAAAAGTCGAATTTGCCAGATGGAAAAAGAATCTCAAAAGTTCACTGAGGAAATTCATTCCTTCAGAGTTAGACTGGAGCAAATGGAAGCTAATGACTTTATGAGAAATCAAGATGCTGTTAAGCAGATCCAAACAAATGAAAGATTAGAAGGCAATGTGAAATATCTCATGGGAAAAACCACTGACCTGGAAAATAGATCCAGGAGAGACAATTTAAAAATTATTGGACTACCTGTAAGCCATGATCAAAGAAAGAACCTAAAATGGTCCCAATGGGGTGGCTCTGTGGTACAGTGAATACAGATCCAGCCCTGGAGTCAGGAGGATCTGAGTTCAAATCCAGCCTCTGACACTTAACACTCACTACCTGTGTGACCTTGGACAAGTCACTTAACTCTAATTGCCCTGCCTTCCCCCTCCAAAAAGCAAAAAAATAAAATAAATAAAATGGTCCCAGTAACTGCAAAGTCAATGGGAAGTAGCAGTGAGACATGGTATCCAGAAAAAAAAATGTGACTTTGGGTTTCATTAAGATGGAGTCATGGTTTGCATAAATAAGGAAACGGCTCTACCTGGTCAGAGCACATGTGCAGCATGGCGTTCAGTTCTTCAGAGCCCCCTTTTACATGGTTTGGAAGTGGTCTCGTAGGAGAGCACCTTGCTGGTGCTGTTTCTACTCCGCCATCTTGGCTCTGCCCCTGGAAGTCCTGATGGTGTTCAGTTCTTGAAGAAGGCCACTGAGCAGTTGATGACCATCAGTGGAAGGACAGCCAGAACAAAGATTTATCAAAAGATGATAAACTTAGATATGGAGTAAGTCTCATGGGTCACCAGATCCAAACCACTCACCTGACAAGTGAGGAAAATGAGGCTAAGGGAGATTACAAGTGGCTTTGGCAGAGCCAGACGACTCAAGTCCTAGGAGTTCATGCTGAGAACTTTCCATAGCACACCACTGGGGAGAGTCTGGTTCTTTTCTACCTTGATCAAGCCACATCGGAAGCACTGCCTTAAACTCTAGATGCTCCATTTTAAGAAGGATGTTGATGAACTGAAGAGTTCCAAAGGATAGAAAGACAGGATGGTGGAGCCTATCAATTCCATGTCAAAGGAGGATCAGTTAAAAGCACCGGGGATATTTAACCTGAAGTAGTGGACTCATTGGGACATGACAGCTATCTTCAAGTATTTGTAAGGTTATCCCAAGGAAGATAGGAGTCTTTATATTTGACCCCAAAGGGCAAACAATAGGTGGAAATCGCAGTCAGGTGACTGTGATATTTGGGCTTGACCTCCTACATCCTTCAATTGGAGTTTCCCTAAGGTGGAATGGGCTATGTTGGGAGGTAGTGGATTCCCCCTCATTGGATAATTTTAGGAAGGAACTAGATTGTCATCCCTCAGGGAGGGTATAGAAGAAATTTTATGATTTTTTTATAATTGTTTGATTGACCATTCCATATTCCAATAATTCAAAGGATCCACAATTACATTGAGAGGATAGTCTAACACCCTTTTCATCATGAATGATTCTTGTTCATGTCCTTTCATTAATACCCCACCAAAAAATGTTTCCATTGTGCTGAAGGCCTTCTTCTAGGTCCATTTCTGTTTCATGGGGAGCTTTGGACTGATCATCTGTAAGGCCCCACTTTTTTTGCTATACAACTCAATGATCACCTTTTCCACTAATGTATGTCCCATCATAGACCTCTTCATAGCACTTTTGGAGCATCAACAACCAGTGGAAACATGCCACGTAGCCTGTTCACATCTCTCCCTGACCTTTGGATCACTGCTAAGTTTTCTATTTTGAAGATGAGAGTTCCAAGATTTGCAGTAAATGTAAGTTGAGTTGAATTGAATGGAATTGGTTGGGGGGAGTTGGATTGAAAGGAATTGGTAGGGGGCAGCATCGCTGATATCTTTCATTGGGTAAGTAAAGATTCTAAAGAGCTGAGACACTGAACCACTGGGACGTGGTAAGATTCTTGGTAGTGCAACACCCCAAGGCAATTGACTTACACAGTCAAAGAGGACACCTCAGCAAGCATGGAGAGATTTGCTGCATGGCATCAGAATGGAACTCTTGAAGGGGGTAGTAAAGGACAGAGATTTTTCATTTTTTTTAATATTTCAAACACATGTAGTAATCATCTCTTAGTGCAAGGATGGCAAAAGGATCCTGAAACTGGAAGGAGGCCAGCAGAGATGATTTCACTTCAAATATAAATTATGTATTTATCATGACTTGAGACTGGTGTAAGGCTTTCGAGCAAGGGAACAAAAAGGAGGGTGGATGATTTCAATTTCAAATATATTTATTAAATAGTAACTCAAAACAGAAGTCAGTTGAAAAGCAGCTGGAAGTGATTGATAGGCAGGAGGAGAC